>JAPWLS010000801.1:0-259972 GCA_028551675.1 Tineola bisselliella
AAGTTTTTTTTGTTAATGTCAGGCATTTGGTTTATTAATAAATAGTTCATTTATATTCCGTGATTCATCATTCATAATAATAAATTTGGCATTTGATTTATAGAGAAACCACCATTTGTATTTTCGGTTTATTATTAAAATTATACTATAATATATATTATGCAAATCTACAGTCATTTAGGGCGAACTCCTCTGGGTAGGGGGAATTTTTCTTATAGTAGAATTTTATTGTAATTTATTTGGTAAAAATTAGTAATGTAACTTTTTAAAACTTCGATATATCGTAGCGATCACAGCGCTTAAATTATGCATTGTTTATTCCTAAGTCGTAGTTTATTACTATCAATATGAACAGGGTAATTGACAGTTTGTTTTTTAATTATCAAAAGTAACACTTTAAACCGTCAACCGATTTTTTTATTTGTTATCTAATTTTTATTCTAAAAATCTCCTTTTATATTATTTTAATCTCATTGACAAACATAATCTTTATGTTACAGAATGGATCCCCGAAGCCGTCGATAACACTTGCGAAAAATGCACACCAAAACAAAAAATACTTGTCCGCAAAGTAATACACGCACTCAAAGAACAGCTGCCGGAAGAATATGAGCAACTGTTGAAAAAATATGATCCTGAAGGTAGTCACCACGAGAAATTGGAGAAATTCTTGCAAGAAACTGATTAAATTTTGTTTCTAATTGGATTGTAATGTGTTATTTAATAAAGGGGGCTGTGAAATACAAATGCCTTTTATTTTAATATATATTGAATTTAAATAGTCATCATATCATGTACCCGCAAAATTATATACCCCAAAAAATAATACAAACATAAAAGCAAACTGAATCTTCAATAACCATGAATTTAAAACAATAAAAGATTTATTTATATTATTATCTGTTTTAAATTATATTTAAATGTGTTGTAGTTATTGATGTAGATTAGCGAGTAGTTATTCTAAAATTTCATCCAGGTCATTATAACGCCTTTAAAAATACATATGACTATAATAGATTGAAAGGTGTCTCGGCTTATGTTTCAAGGCGTTAGTGTCATTATTTTACGCAAAAATAAACATTTAAACAATGTTTTTAACGATTTTGCCTATATCAGCTGGTGGAGTTGTTTATACATACCTACTGTTTTAAAATGAATTCAATAGATGACTAAAGAAAACGGCTTGTTGTCATAATTTAAACTTCAATAATGTTTTACCTTTCAAGTGCTTTTTCAAAAGATTAATTATCTTACCGTGTTTGTTGCAATCGTTATTTTTAGTTTTGCGGAACATATACCTACGTATTTTATTATTTAGCTTGAAAGAGGACCTCTCTTATGCATATTTAGATTTTTAAAATTCTCACTAACAATATTGATTCGCGCGATTATGTAGGTATAAACAGAGCCATAATTGGAAAATGCGCAATTAATCAAATTGAATCATTAAGTGTTTTGCAAATATTTTTTATGGATAGTCAGTTTTGTAAATAAAAAAGGATTTTTTGTTGTTTTGCGCTTTGGTATAAAACAGCTTTAAATTTTGAGATTTGACATTCCAGCATTTGCAATCTTACGCGCAAGTGGTAATTATTAATCCTTTTAAAACCAAAACAAACATTGTTTAGATATATATTTATTTATTAACATGCATATTGTATGTTTGAGAATTATAAAAAATTATTTTCTTTTTCAGAAATATTAATAAAAAATGAAGTTCTTTCTTATATTAACGGCTGTCTTCGCAATTGGTTCATCATATGAACCTGTTCATGACGACATTGACGTAGAAGGGTTGTTAAGTCAAGATGAGAAGTTACAATCTTTTATGGATTGTTTCATTAAAACAAATACTTGCGATCCGATTGGTGCCCATTTGAAAAGTTAGTATGAATATTTTACTTACACTGTTGCATGGATATAGAAGACATTGCTGAAATTCCACTATTATAAGTATTGCTAATTTGCTACCAAGTGATTCAACCATTTTACGGACCATGTTGTTTACTATCGCGTTTATTTAGATTATTTTAATTCGACATTAAGAAAGATTTGCAGCTATCATGCAGCCTCTTCGTGTGCAACAGATAACAAAAAAAAAAGATATTCAATTATTCCTATAGATGTATTCAAAACTCCCCTTTTGATTATACCTACATAAAATATTATATTTGATTTAATATCGAACATGTCATTTTCAGATGATTTAGCTGAAGCCGTACGAGAAAGTTGCGCAAAATGTACACCAGCTCAATTAAATATGTTAAAAAGATTCTTAGAGGAAGCAAGTAAAAGAATTCCTCAAGATTTTGAAATATTTAAAAAACAATATGATGCTGAAGATAAATATATTACTGATATTTATAAATCTTTCGACAATGCTAGTAAATTATTCTGCAAATAAAATACACATTGTTTTTTTAAATTAAATTGTTCTTATTATAATAGTATCTACTTTTACTTTTTACTAATACTTTTAATCCAATACGCTTTGAAAATTTATAGCCATCGTGGTAGATTTTGTTTTAATTTTAATTCAAGTCGCACTGCCTTGACTATTAATAGGCATATGACTATAATGTTGTCAATGAGCGATGCAACCACTACTGCAGGTAAATATATTTGCAGCAGTCGCTTTCGCCATCCCTGCTTCTTCGTGTATGGTATGATATGTTAAATCGTGTCAACTTCTAAACCATAAAACAATACTTAAAATAACTTTATATAAATATGCATCGTCATGACGTCATCTTCTGCATATATCTCGTAATGATCATTCATTTCATTCGGCGTAATAAATATAATTACGGCAAGCAACACGTCTGTCTGTGAAGCCCGAAAACAATAGATGTTATTAGAATAATAGATGTATATAAAAACACGTGCTTATTTTTTTTTTGTTTCAACGAGGTAATCGAGATATAGGTATGTCTAAAGTTCATATTATAAATGTTTAATAATATATATTTATATTTAATATAAATATTAAAGTCTTGACTATGCCAACAACACGATTTTAGGATGAAGTTATTTGAAGTTTATTAAGATAAATATTAATAAATAATGTGATATTCAGAAAGAAATGAAACTTATTTAAAGTATAAAGTGACGGGTGAATGCAGAAGCATAGTAATAATTTAATAAATAAGGAAAGTTTAATAGCCAAAGGCAGATTGTTAGATATTTACAGGAACAGATAATAATAGTTTACAGATAATACTAGAAATAATAGTTTTATGGGAATCCACAACTTGCGTCAAAGTTTAAACTGAATAGATTTTCAATACACTTATTGATACAATAATTATCATATTAAGATTTTCCTTATTTGGCTCTAAAATTAAGAGCAAATATGTGTTAAAATTTCTTAGTAATTTGACTGTAATACTTCAGTTTACAAATTCATACACAAATAGTGAGTTCTGAGCGAAAACATCATATATAACTTTCCAATTATTGGCAATAATGACTCGTAAAATATTTCATATTAGAGTCATAATCGAATGATTGGTTTTTTCGAAGGTTGGTCATAGTGGTTGCGAAGGTAGTGGGTTTATAACCAACAATATAAAAGCACTCTCGCTTTCGACCGTTGCTAGTTCTTTACAACTCGCTATACAGACTAAAAGGTGGGTGAATTTATTGATTTGTGTTCAAAATGTTTTATATAAATAATTCAACATTTCTTATATTTAAAATTAAGAAAGAATAAAGGTTATTTTTGTGTATGGGCTGCTGTTTTTAGTGGGAATTGTTTTATCCTCTAATTCATAGTGACAAATCATTGTATTGTGGTATATATTAGTAATGTGTTGTTGAATCTAATTTACATGCATGTCAAGTACTCGATCAGGTTATGTCCCTGAAGCTACCAAGTCTGATATTATTCCTCGTTTGATATTCGAAACGTGTGGTGTTTATTTTTATTTCATCTTAAATTCTTTTATTTGTAAGAAAATAATATTTAAAATATCAAAATAAATCTATTATTTATTATTATTTAGCATGTGAAATAACTATTTTTTTCTCATTTCAGTTGAAAAAAATGAAATCAATTTTGGTGTTGGCTTGTTTGGCTGTAGCAGCTCATGCTGCAGGTCATTACGGCGCAAAATATGAAAACTTCGATGTTGATACTTTAATTGATAACGACAGATTGCTCAAATCATATGTGAACTGCTTCCTCGATAAAGGACGTTGCACTTCTGAAGGGAATGATTTTAAAAGTAAGTTGCTTAACTAATATTTAACTATTAAGTAAATAAAATATAATACAATATGTAGAGTCCCAGCCTGCACCAATATGTTCATGGGGGTGAAGTTATAAAGTGCAGGTAAAATAAAAAATATTTATATTAAAATATCACAAAATCAATAAACGTACATTAATATCAGAGTCATTTTTAGTTAGAAACGTAGCAACAGAAAAACGTTTTAATATTATAAACATACAGACCAACATGTAGCACCTAATTATAAAGGTAAATGTATAAAACTGACACTTGGTGTTTAGTTTTCTCATATATCACCGAATCTCGCAACTTCATAGTAAACCTGTTCGTCTGGAATACGTTTCGCGGTCAAGGTGGTTGAGTAGTATTTAAATTTAATTTTCGTTAATAAACAAAAGTAATTTAAAATCTTTTAGAGGCTCTTCCTGAAGCAATAGAGACAACATGTGGAAAATGCAGTGAAAAACAGAAACTAGCAGTAAGAAAAGTAATCAGAGCTATTCAGGAGAAACATCCGAAGCAATGGGACGAGCTCGTAGAGAAGAATGACCCAACAGGAAAATACCGCATCAATTTTGATAAATTTATTCAATCAGTTTAAGAATTTCTTTTAAATAATTTTAAGTTAGAGAATGATCAGGTAGTAGGTTTCAGGAGACACATATGTTTCAATCAAAAATTCTCATGAGCCATTTTTTGGTAGATTGCAAAAACCAAACATAATATTTGTTAAGTAAATTATTTATGAAATTAACGATTGTGATTGGACTGATATTTTAATAAATTGTTTGTTTACGAAAACAAATTTTGTATTGTAGTTTTGTTATATTAATACTATCCATCAATTTCTTAAAAACAGTTAATAGAGCGAATCGACCTATAAATTGTTATTAGTTGGTGTTAGGCATTCCAAGTCGGCATAAACTGCATTCGAATTTACTATAATTTAGTATGTGGCAAGATGCAGGCTTGGTAGTGGTAATTTGCAGTGTGGATAGAGGGCTGGTTTAATCCAGGTTTGTATGTCAGCCGGCTCAGCAGGCCGCTTGGCGTCTCGGTTGCGCCAGCGCACGTAGCGATACCGACAAAGTACGTTGACGTAACCTCCACCGAATACGATTGTATAACTGAATAAATCCACGACGCAATCGTTCCGCTTCATGCGACGGCGACGCCGGATTTTACATCATATTATGATTTGTTGACGATGTTTTTTTATATTACTTTAATATGACATTTTATGTCATAAAATTTGAAATACTCTAAAATTAATTTAATGAAGTAAACAAAATGTATTGCTGTAATTTTGCATATATGAAACGTTCGTTTTAAAATAGATATAAAAATATAATAGACAAATTTAAATGCTCGTAATATTTATAATCAATTAAACATATTACATCAATTATTATAACTATGATTGTGTCGCTTACAGATTAATTCAATCAAGCCTCAGAAAGGAATTCAGAAAATTTTGTTACGTGTTCACCTGTAGGATCATATTTATTTTTAAATTCTAGAAATTCTTCTGGCTTTTTTTTACCGAGGGCTTTTACCGTTTTTCTTATATGCTGTTTTTGTATGGGTGTACATTTTGCACAGGCCGTTGCTACTAAGTCAGGAAACACCTCTGAAAATAATTTTTAAAATTTGTATAAATTTTGGTTAGATTAGTCGGGAACTTGATTTAAACTGTTTTAAAATCTAACAGCTATAGTGGTGGCGGCGAGACACATCGTCGAGTTAAAATAATAAAAAATAAACGCTTACTAAACGGCAAAAGTGTTTAAATTATTAAAATTTATTCCTTTGCTGTTTATTTTATACGTAAAACAGCCGCATTAATTTTTTAAGTGCGTAAACATCTATACAATATAATTAATTTTCAGCAATTACTTTTGTACTCGTCGGCATACTGGATGTTGTCACAGGGGCCCTTATCTAGCATGCAAGCGGTGTAAGCATTGAACAACGAATCGTCTTCAAGTATTTTATCGACATCGATTTTGTCGAATTTTTCATCGTAGCACATCACTAGTGACACGCTTACAGCCAAAAAGAACACTGCTAGAGTACGCATTTTGTTTTATCTGTAAAAATATGCCCCAATATATTTAAAAATACAGTTTTAACGAGATTCTGTAAGTGAAGGTTCTAATTTTTGAAATATTCTTCTAAACTTATGTTTTTCAAGTATATTTGTAATAATTAGTCGATTATTACAAACATGCGTAATTATCACAAGAGCTCGTGACCCTTCTCGTAAATGAGCAAATGGTTCAAAATAAGAAATGCTTTAATTATTTAAAACTCCTTTATAAGTTTTAATAATTAATAAATTCTATCGTTTTACTGAAAACAAGTGAAAATTAAATTTAGGCAATAATTTTGTAAGCAAAAGATATATTAATGAGGTCCAGATTGCTTGGAAAATGATTCTTTTGTTTCGATTTAAATGTTGAAGAAAAAAACTCATTCTGCAATCATTTTTTAGTCTACAAATATATATATTGTATAAAACTTCATTAAATGTATGTCAACAGATACTACATACGACTAAGGATGCAGATCTATTGAATAACACTATTTATCTAAGACCGACTTACGTAAAATGCCGGATTAATTAACTAAATGCAGAATTAATTAACAAGTATGACAACCCATAATAATTCGACCCAGGTTAACTCATTAACTTAGTCGCTATTCTCTACAACGGCTAATAAAATAGTCGGTAACGCAATCGATAGCACAGACTTTAACAAGTGAGTTTGCAAAATTGCAGTCATTTCCAAAATGTGATTTGAAATATATTCCATATTTGTTATTTAACCAACAAGGATTTATGCAATAAAATATCGCGCACCCTGAGATTTATTTAAATTGAAATCAACAATAGGTAACAATTCAAAACATACTAACCTTTGTCACAAAGTTTCTAACACTAAAATATGAAATTAATATCAACACCTCTTATTTATACATCTCATAGACGGAAATCTATAATTTTGTTTATAGTACTTTATATAAAAAACAAAGCTTAACAATGGCAGTCATTTATTTAGGTAATGACCTAAATGGAGAGCCTGGACATTAACCTTCGGACCCAATGATGATATCTATTTGAGAATTATGTTGATCATACTGTGAAATTAATATTGTAAGTAGCATCATAATATTATTTAATTATAATTTGTTAAAAATGAATAGACCAATGCGTTAGTTTGTGCAATATACATTTGATAAGCAGAAAGTTAAGGATATAATTATATGATATTAACATTGTTATTATTAATTTAATTAGAGAAAATAGTAGTATAGGCACTAAAAAAACTTTTTCATTTGCTATCATTCATATTTATTTTTATATCAAGGAGGGTCGTGAAAGCATACTAATTCTCGTTCAATCTGTTCCAACTAAAAATACAGCGAAGTTTTCTTTGTGTTCACCAGTAGGGTCGTATTTCTTACGAAATTCTTCAAATTCATCTGGTTTATTATTTTGTATTGCTTTTACAGATTTTCTCATATGCACGCGTTGAACTGCACTGCACTTGCTACATGCCGTCTGTATCACTTCAGGAAGTATTTCTGAAAATACGTTATTAATATTTAAATTAAACAGATATTAAAACATTACTTTATGAAAAGTAACAACTATTAGTAGATACTATTGTGTTTTATTTAGTTTACGCAAAAGTGTATTTGTATTTTAAGAATGGTAGGCAGACTGATGATGGCATTAGCTCAGTATGCCGTCCTGGGAAGTACCGCCACTTTCAAGCGGAACACCCGTGAAGTGACCTAGTTGCGTTTCGGGATCGACTTGGAAGTAGCCGGGATAACGAGAGTTGACTGTTGATTTGGACAGAGCACATTCGTCTCTTCAAGCCGGCATAGTGGATTCGACTGTTGCGCGCGGACATTTGTGTGTGGTAACAGTTGTCTATGCTCATGGATCGCACTCTAGCTTAACATCAGGCGGAGTGTGGTCATATGCTGGGCTATCAATAAAAAAATAATAATAAAAAAATTCGTTACCTTTAATATCAGCTGAGTGTTCCACAGTACATTCGCCCTTATCAAGCAAACAATCTATGTAGGCATTAAAAAGTTTATCATCAGCCAAAATCTTGTCTATGTCCATTTTGTCATATTTTTCATCGTAGCAATAAACAAATGGTATTAATATTGCAAAGAATAAAAACGCCTTCATTTTATGCCACAACACGCGTCTGAAATGTTTTGTTGTTTATATTATAATTAAGGCGTTCTTTTTTCACTTAACTTTTTAAACACACTAAATACAATTAAAATTACCAGCAATAATAAAGTACAACGATGAAGTCTATTTCTCCTTTACTTTTAAAGTTGTGACAATGTAGCAAATTGTTTTCTGAATTTATAACGAACATAGAAACTGTGATGCTTTATCAGACCGGATATTAACTAATTTGTTTGTAATCAAAAATAATACTAAATATAATACCAGGCTTTGATCGCTATATTATATTTTTATTTTCGTCATCATTTCTAAACCTTTGTTGTGCCATATTAACCCGCCACTAAGATAGTTCGTATGATAATCTCATCATACCAAGATACTACAGTTTTCAGTCTATTAAAATAATTGTACGATTTTTTTAAATTGTAACCAAAATATGTTATGGCGGGCTGGAACTAGCAATGCCCTTATTTTGGAGAAACTACTGATTTTACAACATGAATTCTAGGTTGGAGATATTAGAAGTAGTATCCGCAAGCGGTGGCGCTGATCTGTTAAGACGAAGGAGAATACGAAATGATTGTTTACCTTAAATAAAACTAATTTAGTAAGCGGCAAACAAACATGCAGTCGCACATTCAAATACTTCAATATGTTATTATTAATATTATCGTTATAATACCTACAATTATCTCTTTTTAATTTCCGTTATTCAAATACATAGAGCTAAATAATGTTTCTAGTAATAATTGGTATGAGGAAGTTTTATAGACACTTTATATATTTATTTTAACTTTCAGAGATAGAAAATTCTGTCAAAATGTATCATATACATTGTAAATTAATTGAAAACAGCTAATCAAGTCTCACCTATTATAAATACCTACTACTAAATATTTTCATGATGGAGGATAAATGCATGCCAAGTTATACATCTATACAATAATTAATCTAATTAAATGCAATTATTTCCTACTATTCTTGGGATAAAAACATAAATTGTCTTGTTACAAAATTAACAATTATCTGCTCTATATAAGTTCTTGCGATTTAATTTATGCTGCATATTCTTACTCCATACTTCCACATCAGACACATTTGAAGAAACAAGGTTTGTTTTAAAAACATTAATTACTGAGCTAGAATTTCCAAGAATGAATTGAGACAAATTGGCATTAGTCACCTTCGCAATGCCGACTTGATGTGACCACTCTCACAAGGGGTTCTTCTTGTTATACTCGGTTATACTTCCAGAGTAATCTCAAAGCCTAACTAGGTATTACACATGAAACTGATGGTACAACTCTAAAATGACAGACTGGGCTTCATCACATCTTGTTATAATTGTTAATATATATATATTTTTTATTTTAGGAAAATGAAGATCATTTTCATAGCTTTAATGATAGGATTGATGTTATGCGCCAACGCCGATGAAGACCCTGGCAAATATTTGGAGAATATTAATGTTGAAGATATAACTAAGGATGAAGTGTTTTTAAAGAAAACATTTGCTTGTTTCTTAGACAAGGAACCATGTGGTGATTTACAATATTTGAAAGGTTTGTTATTAATTTACTTCTTATATTATTTATTATTTAAAACCTATATTCTATACTAATATTAAAATTAGTGATGGAGTATGCACGTTTGAATGCGCTATAACAGAAATTACAAGTCTATTTGAAAAATCCATTTTGTATATATGTAGGTATATGTACTAATATCCTATTCACAAAGAAAGAGGAAATCTTAGACTGATCTGAACTATAGTGAATTCATTCGTTCTTAAAAATAGATTTTAATGTGAAAATACTGTACCTAATCAATTATTATTGATAATTTTATTTGCAAATTAAGTTTAAGAAAGCTTCACCTATACTTTTGTAATGCTAACCGAGTGGATAATAATATTTAATGTATCTTACGCAGTATAAACCAACTAATATACCTAGATATAGTTTGCGGATGTAGCGGTATCACGCGGTACAAGCATAGGAAGTATTTTTTTTTGGCTACGAATGGCTAGTCTATCCATTATTAACATATTAAATATCGAGTTTCTTAGCTTCTAAATAATATATAATATTTAAAAATGTTTCAGATGCAGCCCCGATGTTAATTGCAAGTAAATGCAGTGATTGCACTGACAAACAAAAGAATAATTTTAATCAGTTAAACAAAATATTACAAGATAAATATCCGGAACAATATAAAAGTATTGTGGATAAGTTTTCCAAAAATAATTAATTAAATAATTTTCTACACAAATCTTGTATTCATTTATTTAAAAATAATTAGCGGTTTATAATAACTGTTAAATTAAGTCCGTATAATTTTATTGACAAATTGTATAAGTAATATAATACGCAAAATCAATTTGCTAATACCAGAAAACGATTCATAAATCATTATTTAATGTTTTAATTAGTAAATAATGACCTAAATCAAATTATATAAATATAAAATGTAAAAACATTCCTACGATTACGCAGTTATTATTTGAATAATTCAAAGTTTAGGTCAAAATTTTACATCATGAAATATTTAGTAACATTAGTGGTGCTAGTGGCGGTTTCTATGGTTGAATCGCAATATTACAACTTTAATGCTAATAATATTAATGTTGACGAAATAATATCCAATAGAAGGATCTTAACAATGTTTGCTAATTGTTTTTTGGGTAAAGGATCTTGTACTAAGGAAGGACGGCAACTCAAGCGTAAGTAATTTTTATTATTGACTGCGATATGTATTTGTGAATGCGAAATAGATACGTTGAAAGTTACGGACGCGCTTCTGTTGCTGATAACCCAATATAGCTTAATAGATAATAGTAGTCGACGGAAGAATTAGAATACAATAAAAAATATGTATTTGCAATATTTACAGTAAGCTACTTACTACTAATCAGCATTAGCCTATAGGGTCAAAGTTATTGCAACAACATCTTTTCTGACGTCTTTTTTAGTATATTGGTAACGTTTTAGAAACCTACTCACGACCCAAGTGTCTTGTTTTACTAAAAATATACATATATATAGTTTTTTTTATACTTATTCACACTCTTTCTTTTATTTCTTATAAATTATTTTAAATGTTGTTCAAATAAATAAAGTGCATTATTTATTCGCTAAATATTTATGTCTTTTTCAGGACTATTTCCCGACGCATTAAAGACTGAATGTGCAAAATGTTCTCCGGCTCAAATAATAATGATAAGAAAAATCGACGATGCATTTATTAAAAGTAACAAAGGGTTGCATCAACAAATCTTAGCCAAGTTTGATCCTACAGGACAGTACCGTGTACCATTCCGTAACTACATTGAATCTCATTAAGATTAAGTATATTAAGTATAACAAATATTTGTATTAAATTATTTTAAAATATATATTTTAGGATATCGTTGTTTTATTAATTGTTGTTAATAAATTCCGAAATAGTTAATTTTTATTATATTTATTTCTATGTCAATTATATTACTTTGATATTATAATGCAAAACATCAAAACTATGAACATATTTGTATGGTGATTTTTGTTTTGCGTGTCACCGATAGGTTCGCATCGATTCACTCTATTTAATCTTTTAACATTTAGGAAGTAGTTGCATTTTCAGTTGTTAAGATTTACTTTAGTTTACGAAATATTTCTTAATTAAAATTAACGAATACTATTCGAATGCATGCATAAATTTGTAGTTTTCGTATAATCCCCTATATTTCTGATTATTTTATATAAAATATAAAAAGTTATAGTTAATGTTAAAGCGAACAAATTGCACTCGGTTTACTGTGGAACGTAAATTGAATTGAAATGAATGCAAATGCGTTTTGTTTATTTGCACAAGAAAAATAATATTTCAAATAAGGAAGGTAAATTCCGTTCAATGGCCCGAAGCTTTCTTTGTGTTATTCGGTTTGAGAACCAGACCAGATAAAGATCTTGGTTTCAGAGGTTATTGACTTATATTAAAAACAAATTTAATTTAAACCGGTTCCATTTAGGATAAAACTATTTATTTTATGTCACATAATGAATATAAGATTTAAATTAGATTTACACTGTATTTATAATTTTTTAAAATAAAATAAAATTGGAAGGAAAGGTGATAATAAAATTATGCGTAATTACACACTTGGTGTGTGAAGAAAGGAAAAAGAAAGTGTATGGACATACACACCTACTTTTCTATTATTCTGTACATGTGTTTGGGCCCGTTACATCGACCTCCTCGGCACGGTTCCACCAAGGGTTGTCAACGCTACAGCTACTTACTACATAACATATTTATGTTTTCATAAATTAATATTTTTAAATATAAATCATTTACATTATAAGTTCTAATAAAATAAATATTATTATTTTTTAAAAATATTCTAGTTGATATCTATTCCTAACAAATTTTATTATTACGTATTTTATTATGTTAATACCGATAGCTTTTTTTTTACAATCAATCCCTGTCATCAAGCTAAATGTCAAGAAAGAAAGCTGATAACCCTAAGAGTGGTGCCCGTGACAGGACTGGTTTTAGAGACGTGTTTGCTTACACCCCGTGGACAGTTATGTTTTCGGAGATAACCACATAACCGAGTCGACACTCAACGAGTACTGTTCCTGGTCTCCTTGCTGTAAGTTGACTTTACTTAGTTTTGGTCTTCTAATACATTTCTTTCCTTATTTATATATTAATTATTTTTTCGTATTTTTATTAACTTTCTTTTAAGGTTAACTGGCAAAAAATGTCTAAAGGCATTAAGTTCACCTTTTGTGATTTTGGTACAATAAAGAATTTGTTATTATTATTATTTTACGGTAATATTTTAAAACGCATATTAGAATTCACGCGTTCCATATCTAAAAAGTCTGCTTCTTTAATATTATATGTGATTAAACTAAACATGCCTTCTAATATATTTAATGCATAGACGATTTATCTTGCAGAACAATCATGTTGCGTGCGGCAATAATTTGTATTTTGCTGACGGTGGTGGTTGCAACACCTCAACAACAAACACAACAATTATATCCACAGAAATATGACAATTTCAATCCTGATGTTATTATACAGAATGACAGAATATTACTCGCTTATTATAAGTGCGTTATGGACAAGGGACCATGTAGTAAAGATGGGAAGAACTTTAAAAGTAAGTAAATACATTTTAAGATTTCTTATTTCTTATAGGTATATCAAGTTTATGGATAGAATTATTTGCACTTAAGTTCCTAATAAATAAATATCATAATATCAAATAAACATGGTGTGTCTAATTTAAATGAATTTACGTGGCTTATTGTTACGAATACGTTAAATTTGCTTCAAAGATTTCCAATTGCTTCCTAAATTAATTACTAGAATTAAAATTATAATAAACAAAGTATAAAAGTAATAATTGATAAATCGTAAACTCGTTGTTACCTGGAAAAACCACTAATTAAATATATGTAGTTTTGAACAATTATCTAAGTGCTTGTTAAATAATTAATTATTGTTCTTATTAGGGAAGACGTAATTAGTTGATTTGTAAACAAAATTGTGATTATTTTTAGTTGCTATAGCAAATGAAAGTTTTGATAACGATAAATGTAATGTAACATAACATGTTTGCTTATTGCAAGATTTGTTTCAATTTGTTTGGGAACATCGTAAAAACAACAGTTTAAAGAATGATTAAGCGTGACTTAGTCCGAGAGAAAGCCAAACCATAAAACAATGTATAGTATTGATAGTAATCGGTATTTTAAATTATTTTATAAATATTTTACAATTATATTATATAAATAAATTTAAATTTAATAATAAAACCGTATTTAGTTGTCTTTATATGTAATAACAATTATAAATATATCGTGCAATAGACAGACCTGTTAGAGAAACTAAAGTTATTTACTTGAACCTAGGTCTACAGGTAATGCAAAGAAAGTTATTAGGTACAAGTTTTTCAAGTTTTACTTTTTAAAATGATTTATGAATAAAAGTAAATAAATAGACGGGTCATAATATGTTTATAATAATAATTTGCGACAACATTCAAATTTATGATCTCAACAAGGTTTTCGGATCGAACTTTGTGTTTTCAGCTTATCTTATGTCCCAGTTAAAAGGAATTGATCACTTCGTTCATTCAAATTTTAAAACATTACGCTTATCTATAAAATTAAAGTATATTTTGGAATGACGATAACTGTCTTAGAAAATCTAAAATTATTGCTATAAAATTTTCAGAAGTCCTCCCAGAAACACTGTCGACAGCGTGCGGAAGATGCAATCCAGCTCAGAAGTTAATATTGCGTAAAGTGCTCTTAGGGATCAGAGCAAAAAGCGAATCTAAGTTCACTGAACTGTTGGACAAATACAACCCTGATAGAGCGAATAGGGACGCGTTATATGACTTCCTTATGACTAGAAATTAAATTTTACTGACATTCACGGGCCTATTCTTGTCTGCAAGATTAACAATATTAAAAGGGCCCCTATTCATATAATATTTGAAAGACTGCTGTATTTATTTGTTTGGATTAATTAAGAAGAATGTCAAGAATATAATAATAACTTTTTAGAAAGATATTTATTTTTTGTAAATTTGATTGGCATACTATTGTTATATTTGAGAATGTGATCATTTTAATAAACCATATTTAATAAACGTAATTATGTTTGATTATAAATTATTTAATACCAATGTGTTAGTCCTCATAAATAAAAACATAGTAAGTAAAAAAGTGGTAGTTTTACTTACTCTATTTAAAGTTCCAAAATATATTTGAATTAATTAAAATAATATAGCAGTATCAATTAATTATTTGCGTAAACAGCTTGAGGAGTAATTAGATGATAATTTTTAATTTTTCTGTTTTCCTGTTAATAATGATTTGTTATAAAATTCCACTTGCATTGCTGTATACGGATTTTTCCTGGTTATTATAATAATAAAAATATTAATAACATACATTATATAGATTGATACTATTATTAGTTTTGAATAGATTTCGTTTATTAAGAAGGCAGTGAATCTCAACCTGGGAATAAGAAAAATTGATGAAAGTGATGAAAAATTAATTGTTTCTCTTTTATTCATTATTTTTAGCGTTATTTACTTACTAATAAATAATAAAAAAGTATATTTTATTACTATGCTCAAATGTTATGTGTATTTTGCTTGAGTATGCGGTAGATGTTCATTTGACAATGTAAAATTAATTACAAATTATCCATAGTTCATAGGAAATTAGTATTAAAGTTTTTATTGTAGCCGACCTGTTATTTTTGCTCAATAGCTTATGTGAATATATATTTGCAATTATTGTTGCATATCAATTGTTTTTCTTGGAAATATTTTCTTGTTCCTACGTCTATGAACATTTTATATAAATAAAGCAATATTGATATCAGACTGCATTTTTTATTCAACTTCTGTGTGATATAACAGTCTCTGTTAAAGAAATGAAGTTTTTCATCATTATTTGTTTGGCTTTGATTGGATATGTAGCAGCCGAAGAACAATATTTTACAGATGACTTTGATTTAGATGAAATATTAAGTAATGAACGGCTATTGAAGAGTTATTCTCGTTGCTTATTGGACAAGGGACCTTGCACACCAGAAGTTAAAAGATTTAAAGGTAACTTTTTAGTTTATACATTTTATATAGTTTATGTTATAAAATCAAAATAAGTAAAAAATAAATCAAAAATAAACATGTATACCTATTGCTTTTGTAAAGCGCGACGGAAAGTTTCATAACAAACCCAACCTCGTGGATGATATTGTTTTGCAATTTTATAAATGTCATTAAATTCCTCTTCAGTGAAAGTTTCACCAGATGCTTCAAAAACCTTTTTGATTGTACTTTCATCTCTTTTAGCAAACATATCTCTATGAGAAACGTTCATATTAATCATAATACTCGGATTAAGACAACATTTCATATCAGATTCATGCGGCAAGTACGCATTGTCTGCTCTACAGTAATTGTCTGGAGTAACAGGATAAATGCGATCTAAATATCGCCCAGAAGGAATTCCAGCCATTAGTCTTTCGTCGGGTTTTTGACCAGGTTTTGTCATTTCACCATATGTTGTTCGATACTCTATACATTTGTCAGGCAAATCGTGAACTTTCGGAAAACCTGTCAACGGTTCCCTATAGTTAAGAAGTAGAACTAAAGTTTTATATTTGATGTATTTACCATCAAAAGCATTTAATACGGCTAGAAGTGGTTCAATAAGTTTTGAATCAAATCTAATTAATCTTGAAACACAAAATTTATAGACTATGTCTTTTGGCAACCACCCTGTTTTGTTTTTATCAACAAATTTAAGATGTAAATAAAAGTTGTAAAAGAAAGTGGGCAAGAAAGCTTTTGACAAAATTTTCCGAACAGAATTTAAATAACCTATACATTTTTTAAAGAAGTCCTTGTTTGGTTTAAGATCACATTGAGACAAGCATTCAGGTACATGTCCAGGAGGTATTAATTTCCCAAAGCAATGGTCTTTTGGTAATTCTTCAATATTTTGGTTCGGAGAACATACCTTACCAATTTTCATTTCTGCTTTATCTTTAAAATTATATTGAACCGTGTTTACTAGCGCATAGTCAGATGTTCCGAGGAGTATTTCTTCATCTGTCATAGCACATTTTACTAATCCTCCTCTTTTATTGACGTTTGTTTTATATCCATATATGAGATTTGAATCAAAAGGAGGGCGATAATTTCTTTGAGTTTGTATACCTGGCTGCATAGAATTGGGTGTTTTGTCCGGCAAAGGTTCTTTTGGTGTAATCAAATCATACAGCCTACCATGAAAAGGCGTTTTCATGCCCATAGTTTTATTTAGAGGATCAAAACCTAGCGGCACCATAGATACATAATCAGGACTCTTGCCAACTGTGTTCTTCCAATATGATTGATAAGCTGTGTTTTTTATTTCCGTAATGAGTGTTTGCAACTTGTTTTCCATTGGTGGATTGACTAATTGGGCAAGATTCCCATTAAATGCAAACCGCATATCTAGGGGCATAGGTTTCCTAAGTGGCGGTAAAGGTTTTGGTTTAGATGACGGCATGATAGCATCATTTAGTAAAGCATCTACTTCATCTATGAGTTTGTGCTGGGTGAAGACATCTGAAACCTTTTCTCTTTCTTGCGCAGTGGGTATTCCAGCCGCACATATCCGTGGTTCTCTTTCATAAAACTTTCCGAAGTTACCCTTGCCACCATTTGTACTCGTCGCGCATATCTTAGGCATTGTAGAATTATTAAAATATAAAAACAAATATTTGTAAAAATAAGATATAAAAATAAATATTGTTTACAAAAAAACTATTAAAAACTGGAAGTTGACATTTACCTTTTTAAATATTATGTTTCAAACACCCCAATAAAGATCATATTTATTTATTGATTAGAGTATTAATATATTAATGTAAATTTTTCAGATAAAATTCCCGAACTTCTACAGACAAAATGCGCAAAATGTACTGATCGCCAGAAAGAAATGGGTAAACAACTAGCTAATGAGATGAAGAAAAGATACCCAGACATGTGGAAAGATCTTATTGCCAAATATGATTCTGATGGAAAATTTCAACAATCTTTTCAAGAGTATCTCAACGAGCCTTAAATAATTATATTATCTAAAAGGCTTTACTCATTCTATCAGCGTTTCATCAATATTGTTTTATTTTATTATACTTATTGTAAATTATTTTTTACTTTTAATCCTTTTCACAATACATAGAAAATAAAAAGTAGTTAAATATCAGAACGTTTGTGGGGTTACAAGACTCCCACATTGACAATACTGCGTGACCACATCAATGTCAGTTACTGGCGACACTGCGCGCAAAACGTCAATAGCATCGGAGAGGTTTGAAACATACAAGAAGTCAGTCTCCTCACAAGTCACGTTCATTCTTAGTTCATTGTATATTCTTTTGTGTATTTTAATGAACTTACATCAAATAAAACACTAAACATTCGAAGGAAGTAGGTATATTCATTTTACAAATAAAACTGTATGGACTACACAACTATTAAAAATTAAAATTCGCAATAGAAACTAACATACTAACAAACAATAAATTATTATACAAATTAAATATACATAAAAAATAGATAATACAATTAAATTCACATAGAAATAAAGTAAGCTTATTGATTCGTTAATGCCCGTCGGAAAGTTTCATAACAAACCCAACCGAGTGGGTGATATTGTTGTGCTTTTTTATACATTTCACTAAAATAATCATCTGTAAATGTTTCACCTGAGGCTTCAAAAATTTTTCTAATAGTACTTTCATCTCTTTTAGCGTACATGTCCCTATGACTAACATTCATTCTTGTCATGATACTGGGATTCATAATACATTTCATGTCCGATTCCTGCGGTAGATCAGCGTTATCTGCTTTACAGCATTTCTCAGGGGTTACAGGATAATCACGATCCAAATATCGACCAGATGAAACACCAGCCATTAGTCTTTCATCAGTTTCTTGACCAGGCTTAGTCATTTCGCCATATGTGGTTCGATAATCTATGCATTCCGTAGGTATATCCGCTACCTTAGGAAAACCAGTCAGTGGTTGCTTATAGTTAATAATATGAACAAAAGTTTTATATTCTATAGATTTACCGTCAAATGCATTCAATGCAGATAGTAGCGGCTCAATCAATGATGGGTCAAATCTGATCAATTTTGTACCACAAAATTCGTACACTTCTTCTTTGGGTAGCCATCCTGTTTTGTTTTTATCTGCATATTTGAGATTTAAATAAAAATTATTAAAAAAACCGGGTAGAAATAATGTGGTTAAAATATTTCGAAGGGAGTTTAAATGACCTAGACATTTCTTAAAAAAGTCTCTTTCTGGATTAAGATCACAATAAGATAAACATTCTGGTAAAAATCCAGGAGACTTCAGTTTTCCAAAACTATAGCCCTTTGGAACTTCTTTAATGTTTTGATTTGGGGTTAATGTTTTACCCATTTTTGTTTGAGTTCTACTTAGATGGTGTGCTCGGATTGTATTCGCTAATGTGTAATCAGATTTGCCTAAAAATACTTCATCGTCTCTCAAAGCACATTTTACTAATCTACCTCGTTTGTCTACATTAGCCCTATGTCCATAAGTTAGATCTGGATTAAATGCTGGTTGGAGATAATTCCTATTGATTTGTACACCAGGCTCTTTGCATCTTGGAGTTTTATCTGGAATTGGTTCTTTAGGCATTATAATATCATAAAGTCTACCATGGCTTATGTTTTTTTTGCCTAAAGTAGTTTCAACTACGTCAAATCCATCCGGCAACATTGGCACAGGATCTCTAGATCTACCGAGCGGTTTTTTCCAATAAGATTTATAAACCGTTTCTTTCATATCACTAACCAAAGTTTGAAATTTAGTTTTCATTTTTGGATTAACTAATTGTGCAACATTTCCATAAACGGCAAAGCGCATGTCAAGTGGTATAGGTTTTCTCAATGGTGGCAATGGTTTCCGTTTAGGTTCTGGTATTATGGTGTCAGATAATAAAGCATCTGTTTCATCTTGAAGCAAGTACTGACGAAACATGTTACCAATATTGTCATGTTCTTGTCCAGTAGGAACACCAGCAGCACAAACCCGTGGTGATCTTTCGTAAAATTTACCTACGTTGCCTTTACCGCCACTTGTACTCGACGCACAGATAGGCATTATTATTAATATGAAGTTAATTTATTTATAATAGATATATATAATATAAGAAAACCTTTGTATAAATCGTAAAAATTGACAAATGACAGTTTTAGTTTATTTTTACTAAATCTGATGAAATGCCGTCATAATCTTTTTTTATTATTATCATCGTCACTGTTAATATTTATATTATGTAATAGAAAATTATAACTTTTAATACTATGACGTATGCTACTTACACTTTATAAAATTGTTCTCAGAAAACAAATCTCGCATGTAAAATCTATTTCAACTGAATCTGTAAAATATGTAAACCATAAACTCTCATTTGAACTTACGTTAATGAAAAAAATACAATAGAATTATGGATATGGAAAATATGAAAGGGTGGAATTTAAAGAACGTACAATCTTATAATAGTTTATTATTTTGAAATTAACACGTGATTCCTAAGTTGATTATAAAATTAAAGGTTGTCTAATGATTTGTTAAAACGCGTCGAAATGTTTCGTAACAAACCCAACCTTGGGGATGAAATTTCTGCGCTTTTTGGTAAATTATATCAAATTCTTCATCAGTAAATGTTTCGCCAGATGCTTCGAAAACCTTTCTAATTGTACCTTCATCTCTTTTAGCATACATGTCTCTATGAGAAATATTCATTTTCGTCATTATACTAGGGACTAAAATACATTTCATATCAGACTCATGTGGCAAGCTTGTATTATCTGCCTTACAACAATTTTCTGGAGTGATGGGATAATCGCAGTCTAAATAGCGACCTGATGGAATTCCAGCCATTAGTCCGTCATTAGTTTCTTGATTAGGTTTAGTCATTTCATTGTACGTTGTACGATAGTCTACACATTCTGTAGGTATGTCTTCAACTTTGGGGAAGTCGGGTAAAGGTAATTTATAGTTAAGGATATTAACGAAAGTTCTATATTCGATATTTTCACCGTCAAATACATTTAATGCAGCAAGTAGTGGTTCGATTAATGAGGGATCAAATCTAATTAGTCTGTTTCCACAAAATTCATATATTTTCTCTTTAGAAAGCCATCCAGTTTTACTTACATCAGCAAACTTTATACTTAAATAAAAGTTGTTAAAGAAACCTGGCAATAAGAGTACTGTCAAGACGTTTCGAAGAGAATTTAAGTGACTTAGGCATCTTTTAAAGAAGTCTTTCTTTGGATTGAGATCACAATAAGACAAACATTCAGGTAAAAATCCCGGAGGTTGCAAATTTCCAAAACTAAATCCTTTTGGTACTTCCTTAACATTTTCATTTGGAGCTAATATTTTGCCTAATTTTGGTGTAGTTCGATTTTTATAATCACTTTGAAGCTTATTCAATGCTAAAATATCATATGTTCCTAAAAATATTTTATCATACGTCAGAGCACATTTTGTTAATCTGCCTCGTTGATCTACGTCGGCTCTGTACCCAAATGTAGCATCTGGGTTGAAGGCTGGACTAAGATATTTTCTGTTAATTTGAGTCCCAGGCATTTTTGATTGTGGGGTTAGATCTGATATCGGTTCCTTTGGCATTATGACGTCATACAACCTATCATAGAATGGAGTTTTCTTGCCTAATGTGGTAGTCTGTACGTCAAATCCATCCGGCAACATCGGTACTTGGTCTTTGGATCTACCCAATGTTTTTTTCCAATAAGATTTATAAACTGTTTCTTTAATATCTTCAACGAGTGTTTGGAATTTTGTTTTCATTGGTGGATTTATAAGGCGAGCTCCGCTCCCGAACCCAGAGAAACGCATATCTAATGGGGCTGGCTTTCTTAGTGGTGGCAATGGTTTAGGCTTAGGTGGTTGTATTATGGCGTCACTTATTAAAGCATCTGCCTCATCTTGCAGTTTATATTGCTTGAAAACGTTCGTAATATTTCCATCGTCCTGTTTCGAAGGTACACCAGCTGCACAAATCCGTGGTTCTCTTTCATAAAATCTTCCAGCATTACCTTTACCACCACTTGTATTATTCACGAGCATCATTATTCAAATACCTCTTTCTTTTGTCAAACAACTTTAGAAGTCTTAGAAATACAATTGCTAATATTATTCTTCACAAATATAAGATGAAAAAGTTTAGTTCAATCTTTAGGAAACGTATCAAATGACAATGACATTGAAATTTATATTTTTAAATATTTTTCAGGGGTTTTCAAGTATAAATGTGGGTGATTTTGTCATGTGTAGATTTTGATATGAACTGAAATAATTTTTAGAATATATTGTTGCATATACATGAAAATCTAAAAGAAATAGAGGCTAAACATACATGTGTACATATCTAATGCGACATTATAATGAGTGGTAGGCTCTGTATAGCAATTACGAGTTGTTTTGTATGTGCGTTACTTGCCGGCAATGATCACTAACGTCTTATATAGTGGTTTCCGTTTTCCAATCATGTCACTGTGTTATTGAAATACACAATAGAAGGTTATAGTTTTCATATATAAGTGATAAAAATAACATTGTTTAAAGGTTATTATAGACATAGAGTGAAATGTTAAGATGGTGTGTATTAAAATTTATACCTGTTAAGAAAGTTGGTTGGAATAGTAACTACATATGTTACTTGATTTTTCCAGCTTTACATTGTAGGTCATATACAATGCGTGACATATCTGAGGCGCATGTACTGTATGAAACTGATACAGAGACGCAATTTCAGTACATAGACATTATACAGCTTCATGGGTTTCAATGTATACGCTCCGCTCTCTGTATTTGACTTGAATATTTCATTACTCTAAATTGTTACTAATAGAGCTACTTTTACATATAATTTCAGATAAAGATGAAGAAAATAACTAGTTTAATTATAGTCATGTTAGTGATCTCAGTAAATTCAGAAGATACTTATGACAAGAAATACGATTATTTTGACATTGGACCGCTTGTTGAGAACGATAGGATACTACTTAATTTCACAAGATGCTTTTTAGACCAAGGGCCTTGTACACCTGATGCTAAGAGTTTTAAAAGTAAGTATTAATTAAAACTTTTATTATAAAAAAATATCATAAATTTACATAATTACATACTATGCCGGCCTTTTTTTACCTGTGGATATCAATTTCACAAACTCTTTTTAGGTATATTATAGTGTCTGAAAATTAGCAATTCCTACTAATAAAATTTATTTTATAATGTGCATTAAAAGCTACAAATATAAATGAATATAACAAAATAATGTTCACATTTTGTAAATGTTTATTCTACAGAAATAATACCAGAAGCTTTGTCAACTGCTTGCGGGAAATGTACTCCAAAACAGAAACAACTTATTAAAACTGTTATAAAGGCGCTCATGGATAGACACCCAGAAGCCTGGGAGAGTCTTGTTGACAAATTCGATAGAGAACGTCAGTATAAGAAAACATTTGATAATTTCCTTCAAGACGACGAACAATAGTACAGTAACAATTACGATAATTTATTAAAAATAAAAATGTTTATTTATTTTATAATGCGTTGAGTATTTATTTTGTGATATATTTAATATTTAACTTCTGATTAATAAGTAAATAACCGGAATTGCTGTACATCGGGACTCATTCATAAGATATATCCAAATAGTGTAACCAAATAAAATACTTTTAAAAGTACTAGGTATAAATACAACATTAAGTTAAGTACTATTTTATTTTAAATATTTGTTATAAAAATATATTGTATTTACTTTGTAATAATTAATGGCGCAATACAAAATCCATAAAACTGACATTAATGCAGTCTTAAGGAAGTTATGAAGCTATAAATTTCCTGCTAATGAAAAATATCAATGCAATTTGCATATTTATGAAATAGAATAAAATGTTTCAGTGTCGCTAGGTATATTTAGAGGTACGTATTAATGAAGTTATAGAATATAGAAAATGTTTTTACTTGTTTATAAAGGTGAATTAATAAAAAATATGTAATTTCGATTTATATGATTTTAATTAGAACTTATCACAATTTTATAGTCTTACAAACCAATTAACAATTTCACATACAATTTGGATTTAATTTATATCAAAAGTAACAATTAATAACTTAATGCTTGACGCGATCAATTTTATTCTTATACCTCTGTTGGTAGATGTCATCAGGATCATATTTGACAGCCAATTCCTTCCATAATTCAGGTCGTTTATTAACTAAATGACGTATGACTTTATCAGCGCCTGTCTTCTGTTTTTCAGTGCATTTTGAGCATTCGTGTTCAAGTGCATCAGGCAGGGTTTCCTTTAAAGTTTTTGCGTCTGGGGTACAACGTCCTTTCTCGAGTAAACAGTCAACGTAACCCTTGAGTAGACGTTGTGATTCTAAAACCTCATCTACGTTGATATTATCCCATTTGTCGGTGTACTGAGCTGGTTTACCCAATACTGTGGCGCATACGCATGCCAAAGATATTACAATTAGTAGTTTCATCATGTTTATTCTGAAAATTAAAAATATTGTTTTATACACCTTCTTAACTGTATTTGTAAAAGAGTGGGGTGAGATACACTCAAAATACGTGAAAGCATGACAAAAGTAATGAATATAGAAAGAAGTCATCCTGTCTCCAGAATCTCTGTCTACCTGTAAGATTATAATACTCAGCTTGGAAGTGAGTTTATATCTTGCTTTTTACTTATAAATATACTTCACTTCCTGCTGCCCTCTTTTGTTTTTTCAACTACAGCTTTTTCCATAGTTGTTGAAAATGTGTTATAAGCTAACCTTTGTACTTAATTTAGGTGTAGCAAATATTTTATTATTATTACTAAATAAATTATGAGTGACTAGAGCAAGCTAGAGATTCGAACACGGAGTTGGTGATTCTTACATCTACATAAACTTGGTCATTATTACAATATAAATAATGCAAGGGATCAAAATAGATAGCATCATTATTACAAAAGTTATTATCATAAGTGCCGTAGAAATATATAAATTTTAAAATGAATGGAATATACAATTTTGTATAGGAAATGGTATGAAAATAGACGCAATAAACCAACGGAAATTATATCTAATTAATTTGTATGGAAATTATTTAATATCATACAATAACAATGACTTCCAGGTATTAACAATTTATATTATACTTGCATTTTTAATTACAATATTAAATGTTCACAACAATAGGTTGAGAGTGTTATTATGATCACACAAAAGTCAATAGGCAATTAACCATTGTCTTATTGTTGTGAATAAAGACTCATTACTTTGACAAAACCTTACAAAGATTCTTATGTTTTCGAAACGTAGGTTATCGTTTTCTCTTTCATATAGGTACGATAAAGAAATTTTTTTATAAATAAAAGCTATACGACTAAAATATCAAAAATAATGTTGTGTTTTATAGTTAAATCATCTTTACTATAAAATAATACAAATGAATACAACGTTACTCTATTATGATTTATAATGCATACTAATTTAAAACTTTTCCCCTATAAAGTTACTCATACAAAACATGTGTTTATTTTCTCATGCTCATCTAAGGAGTAATCATTATTTAAATTAGACGTTACGACAATTCATAATTATTATTTATTATCTTTAAAAAAAAACCTTAACCTTTTTAATCAGTCATATAAGCAATAAGCATTTGCATATGAATTTATCTACTTTACTTAATTCTTATGCAAAATATGCATCTGTATGAATATAAATACTTAAGATATAGGATACTGATAGTAAAAATCGTAATTAAAGCGGAAGAACAATCAACGTATTTTAGAAATTAACATAAACTTAAAATATCGGAAACAAATATAATAGCTCAACTTGATCAAACCTGGACAGGTAAAACTTACTTGTAATAACAGTTCCGCTTAAACACACCGTACCTTCTTCTATCTGCACTTAGTATGACGACAGGTAAAGCCGTTAACCATTATATACCTTTATCCAACGCAGGACAAAGTACATTGCGAGATCATATTAAAATTAATCGTTTAGTGTCCAATGATTCATTGAGTGATAAATACAAGATCGCGATCACAATAACATTCAATGCACAAGGAAGGTGTATGAAATTCATTGAAACACTTGAAGTAATTATTACATGATTATGGCTTAATACTTGAGCCGCTTATCCTACTCTAATTAGATTTAATGTCACTTTATTATTTATTATGAAAATTCAAATGGTTTATTGTTTCTTAAATAGAATTATGTATTTCTTCAGGTAAATCGCAGACTACGAGTAACTGGAACGTTAATTAGATCAATATTTTTTTATAAATTACATGATATATTATATATAAACGGCGAAACATTTAAAAATATATATAAACAAAAAAGTATGAATATAGTTTAATGCTAAATTTCTTTGGAAGATAGATGCTTTCAAAATCACTTCCAGATTTTTCTATTTCATATACCTAAAATAGTCTATTTTAAATGTTGCTAAGCGCATTAACATGTGCAAATTTTAAATTGAATGCATTTGGTTACATTAGGCTCTCATCGGGTGTCAAAAGAGGTGGAGTTGCTAAAAGGCCATTCAGAGTCTGTAACTAGAGATGTACTACATTAAAACTTATCGATATCGATACCCACCGTTTTATGATCGTTAATAATTTATTTATTTAGTTAATAAAAGGTAGCTTTTTTATGTCGCATTTCTAGATTATGCATGGGTAAAAACTGTTAACGCTTGAAAAAGACATCAAAATACTCATCAAAATAAGCTTATATTATATATGTTTAAAATATACAGTTTCCACAACACTATCCGAATCTTAAAAACTTATGTCGACAATCGATAGGATTGATTAATTGCATCACTATTTTGTATGCATATGTTAAATTGTGTAATCTTAGTCCTTTAGTCCTGGTTGAGAAATACTCCTATGCCAGTTAATTATATATCTATTGTTTTTCAATTGACGGTAGATTCCACTGGAGCATATAAAACGTCACTAGTTTTTATGTTTTAATAATGAACAACAATTATGTGAATTATTCAATCATCTGAGGCATATTATTACATTTTTAACCCATGAAATATAATAAATTGGTACTTAAAATAATATACGGCTATTAAAATAAACTTTACATTGTTATCCTTTTTAAAAAACAATGTTTATTGCTGCATACATAGATGTGATGATAGAATAATTTATTTTTAGATATTATGTATTGTTTGTATAACCCATACAAACAATTTGCGTTATTGCATTATTGCAAAAAATAGTACTACTAATATATTATATGCGAAATTGTCTCCAACATGTTTATCATTTTTTTATGATAGCCTGGCATGACCACGTTCCGCTTGATATGAAACCACATGGAAATGTTTGCTAGCAACCGTTAACATTCTGACTTAAAAAGACAATTGTGTACCATCCAAATTGACAGGACCCTCTTATCTCATTATAATATACAATTTGCCTGGCGACATCTATCGTTTTTATGAGAAAATTATAAACACGATAAGCTTCATAGCTAAAATAAAATGCTCCGCTAACCAGATAGATGGCGTGCATTTAAAATTCAGGAATGTTTTATAGAAAAGACCGGAAAATATGGATATGGAAAATGTTATTTTTTATAGTATTATTAAATAAAAATTATATATATTTTTTTAAATGCAACACTTTGACAGCAATTAGCAATTATGGAAATAGGTACTTATGGAACAGCACTACATCGATTACCTTGAGTAGGGTTACAATATCGTATCTTAATATGCAAATATACAATTTAAGTATGTCACAATAGAAATTCTAAAATTATAACAAAATTAAAACAAAACAAAGATTGACGTCGTCGGTTGGTAAAAACGTCTTTAAATTATTATTTCCTTTACAAGAACCGCATTATGAAGGTGCTAATTAAACACGTATGTATTTATAATTAATTTCTGTTACGCACGTGGGAAACCCTCGGTTAATTGGACTAATTTAATATAGGTATCCCTGTTGAATGTCAACAACCAAAATTTATTTTTAAAGTCATTGGGTAAGTATTTTTTGTTCATGACTGAATATAACAATCGTTTTATATCAAATTGTAAACACGTTCTTCAAGTTGTGAAGATAGAAAAAAGTAATTAGCTATGTATGCTTTGGCTACACTTATTGTATTATTTAATTATTTTAGAGTACCTAACTCCTTTGATCATATAGCAGTACCTACTTCAGTTATAGAAGCGAGCTGTTATCTTTACTGTTACGTGATGGAAAGCATTCTCTGAAGTAAGACTGATTAAACTTCAATATAATAATATTTAACTTTTGCTGTCCGTATCTTATATTAAAAGTCAAAATAAAATTAAGTAGGATTAAGTAATCCCACGCAATGGACGAAAATCAAAAATGTATATTATGTGTGGTCACTGGTCAATCGATCGTTTTAGTTTCGCGTGAACATTCAATGGCAGCAACAAAAATTACCTTTAGGTGAGTTTCAGAGACGTTTTCTAATAACTAAAATTAGTATCAGATTCAGAAAGGCAAATGAACTCAGTTTCGTTAAGTTAAAGGATAATATAATAAAAAGATGTGTAGATAAAATATTAATCTATTTTTATCACATACATAAAAAGTGTTATAATTTTAATTAGACAAAATTCAAGTGTGCTCGAAACCTGATTTTAAAATTACATTCGATTTTATTGTACAATTCCACATAAAATAAATAATATCTTATTGTTATTTATTTTTAAGTTGCTCATATTACGTATTTACTTTGCCAACTTCATCGGGAGACAGACCAATATTCATATCCACATTATGCTTTGAATATATCGAATACAATGTTATAATCATAAATAGTCACATAAGAAAGTATTTTCATACAAGAAATTAAATTCAAAAATAAATATTATTTACTATTTATTCGTTATGTTAGTAATTATTTTAAATCTCAGTTGATTTCCAACGTTCATATTATATTAGTCACCTACATAGTTCAAGGTCAATTCTGCACGACTTTTATTTTTAAAAAACAATGGATACTCATACAACATTGTTATTTACGTTAAATTGTGAATTTTTTGTTTCATATTTTCAAAGCAATTTTATTTTTATGTTTAAAACTGTTTTATTTGCACAAAAGTGAATTAAAAAATTATTGACTCATGTGAACTTTATTGTTTTCAAAGACATATTTTTTATGTACATGTATATTTTATATACAATTTATTGATTACTTTTATTTACTAAAATTACTATTGATGTGACCATAATATCCAAATAAATATTTATAACAAATTTATTTATAAAAAAACTATAGCAAACTTTTCCATATTTATAAATTACCTTTTAATATTTAATAAACTGCAATGATACATTATTGATTAATTTTATTCAGACGCGATAATTGCATTCTATGGGCATAGTGGAAAATTGCAATAGGTTAACAATGATGATGCTAAGTTGAAGGTAGTGTCTTCTCGCATTCTCGTGTCAAATGCTCTCAACTGTAACCGACAACAACAGGCTGTTTATATTAAATTTATATTTATAAATAACTAAACAAATGAAAAATTTCCAGTTATAGCAGAGGAGCCACAAAACATTCTAATTATGAATAGATGCAGTATTTTGGCATTTGTTTGTTTTTGTTTGAAATATGAACCAATTGCATCTTCGAAAACAACTTACCTGATTTTAACGATATAATTTTAAGTCGCATGTTATAAACACATACTCCATATTAAAACTACATATAAAAAACCATTTGTAAAGGGACAAAAAATAATAATTAAGGTAATCTTATTTTGAGTTTTTTACTATGTCAATTTACAATGGCATCAACATAAATATATTTCACTGTCAAAAGCCTGAATGGATTATTTAGATCATAAACACGTGTAGAGTCACAAACAAAACAAAACAAAACAAAAAAAAACAGATACACTACCTATGAGTAATTACATCTTGGCTCACGATTTATTATCCTTTGATTTTTTGTTGATTTCCGTCATCATCCTGTGTGGCTACAATACTATGTTTTTATGCATTGGACAGTGAATGAACGAGGAGCAAATTAAAGCCTCCAAGCTTGCTATTAGTATAAATACAAGGTAATTTTTAGCTCATAAAGTAATCTACTCTCGGCATTCAAGTACAATACTGGAATTTATTTAAAGTTAGTTAATATTTTGTATTTTATTTTAAAATTTCAAGGTTGCACTCGCTAATTGAATTCAAATTGAAAAATACGAATTTGACGTAATTGTAATGTGCTTATAAATGTTGAACTTGAAATATAGTATATTTTTTAAACTTTGTATGTGAAAGAAATAAAAAAGTGAGAATAATGACGTTTCTTCATCTTCGCCTTTTTATTTTTATATTTTTATTAAGTTTGTGAACTGCTACTTTTAACATTGCCTAATTTTAAATTCCAGAATAACAATGAAAGGGCTGCTTGTGTTAGCTTGTGTGTTGGTAGCCGTATTCGCCGAAGAAGAAAAATACACAGATAAATATGATAACATAAATCTACAAGAAATTTTGGAAAACAAGCGTCTGTTTAACTCATATGCGAACTGCCTTTTGGATAAAGGAAAATGTAATGCTGAAGGAAAAGAATTAAGAGGTAAGGATTTAAATATAATGACAATAAAAAACTTTACTTTTAAAAAAAAAGTCAATTGTAATAATTGAACCTTTAAAATGACTATTATCACACTTTTATGAAGTTATTTTAGCTAATATTAATTTTAAAATGGTATTATGTTTAAAACTTCGGATTCCCTTAAGACAAAATTCAAGCTTCGCTGCCAGCAGTAATAATTTGTTATCAACATTTGAATATTTCTTAATTATGTAATAACCACAATAATATTAATCTTTAAACAGGTCACATTGAAGATGCCTTATCAAATGGCTGCAAGAAATGCACTGAACCACAAGAAAAGTCAGTCTACATAGTCGTCGAACATCTTATCAAGAATGAAGCTCCTATTTGGAAAGAACTAGTAGCCAAATTTGATCCCGAATCAAAATACAGGAAAATGTATGAAGACCGCGCTCGTGCTAAGGGCATTGATATTCCAGAATAATTTACGAATGCATTTTATTATTAATAATGTGATATACTTTTTATAGTTATGATGAAAATATAAATCCGTATTTTTATTTATTGAGTTCCATACCTTTCAATTATGGTAAAAATCAATAAAAATGAATTGTTTACTCCGAAACAAAAGATAAAAGTAGAAAGAACAAATTTTAGATAACACAACAGACAGCAAATATAAACTAAATAAACAGTAGTAAATATTCCATATATAAATAGGAATTTACAAATTGAAGAACGAAAGGAATAGTCTTGATAGATTCAAATTTCTGAAATTGTCTTGACGACTTTAAGTTTGAAATTATAGCCAATAAAGAAAATTACTATACCTACATGTATTTTATAAAGTCATTATCTACTCAAACTCTAGTGTTAATTAGCACTCATGGCAAAAGTTTGAAAATACTTCAAAACCTCTTATTACTGTCAGTATAAATTAGAAATTTTATACAGTTTTGAAGAATTCGATAAACCAAAATGAAGGAAGAAACATCATCGGGAGTTTTAGAAGATATGTGTCGTAAAATTTATTTGATTGGTTTTGGTAATTTTTGGCACGAAGAGCCTGATATTCCGAAATGGAAACAAATCCTTTACGAAATATACAGTATAGCCCTTGCATTACTCTTTTATGCTTTCATTCTGGATGAATGCCTCGAGGCCATCTTCTACACTTTTCCAATAGACCAACATAGGGACTGCCTATCTTTTGCCATCGCACAAATAATCGTATTTGTTAAGTTACATATTTTTAAACGTAATAAAATTCAAATCAAGCGCTTAGTGGTTGAATTAATCGAAGTGTGTAAAGGGTACGAAGAAGAAAAATTGTTAAACAAACAGAGGCGTTTGATAAAATGGGCCATATTTTCGCATTTTTTTGTTATTTATTCCTCTATATTTATTTATAATTTAGAAGCTTTAAGAAGATATTTTAATGGCAAGTTTATAAAGTTTTTTTTTTGAGTTAGCTAAACCATGCGAATAACTTAGAAGTATTATTTCAGGGGAAATATTTGTATCTATAATAACATATTGGCCAAAGTACACGGATCATTCATTATTCGCAATGTCAATCAGAGTTTTATTAATACCAATAATGCTGGCAATGATGGCGACAATGGTCTTTACAGAAATGTTGGCTGTTTGTAGTGTTATTATTGCTTCGTTCAAATTCATTACAATTATTAAGTATTTTAATAAAATAAGAGATGAGTTTTTATGTAATTATGATAAGAGCAATATGAATATTATGGAAATTGCTGATGAATTAAGGAATGACATATTTGCGGGTGTAATGATGCATAGGAAGTTGTTGCGGTAATTATTAATAATTTTAAAAATATTAAAAGAAGTATGATAATAAATTAATATCTGTTAAAAATATTATTTTTATTATATTTAAATTTAACATTATTCTAGTTTGATAATAAACTGATCAGTTTCATATAGGTACATATATTTACTTTTTGCAGCGTCATTAAAAGCTTGGACAAAGTGTTCGGATTAATAATATCAATACAAGTTTGTCAAAGTTCTGGTGTAGCTGTTTCAATTTTAATTCGTCTTGCAGTTAGTATTTCGTTTATCATAGATCGCAAAACGCCTTATAAATATTATAATATAAATGAAAGATGGTTTATTAAATGTCTATAGTTTCAGGAACATCAAACTATAACGAGCATTTTTATGTCTATATTTTTCTTATGTGCTTTGTTGATTGAATTGGCTCTATTTATGTTGAGTGCTGGTGATATGACTTATAATGTAAGTAGAAATTATTAGGAACGAAAATCATTTAAAAAAACCAGATATAGGTACCGTCTACCGTTCAATCGTGAAATATGTATAATGTACTATATTTTAAATTCATTTTATTCAAATTAGTAAAATGGAAACTTATATTTTACTTCTATTTCAGGCAGCATTTGTTTCAGATGCTATATTCCATTGCGGATGGAACCTCTGTCCTATGTCAAAGCAAAATCACAGAGATCTACGTCGCATTGTGTTAATGGGCATTCTTCAGGCGCAACAACCAGTTAAATTAAAAGCATTTGGAGTTAAAGATCTGTCCTATGAAACATTTGTTACTGTTAGTAGCTATAAATAAGTGAATTTTTGAACGAAATTATAAATGTCATTTTTTGTCTTACTATATTTAGCGGAAGTTATGGCGTATTTCGCCTTGAATTATTTTTTTTAACCTGTTTTTTTTTTTGGAATGTTAATATCTATAACAGGGAATTAGTATTAAAAGGAAGAATAATAAAATTAAAATATATTGTTATTATTATTATTTATTTATTTTGTTTAATGCTTAATTATTATTTTTTGGTTACAGGTCTTACGGACAACTTATTCAGTTTTTGCGCTCTTCTACTAAAAGTCATAAAATTTTATGACTTTTAGTTTTAGTATACATTAATTTACTAAAAATAAATATTAATGAGTTTTTAAGAAACTTTTAGAAACAAGAATTAAGTTAATTGTTAGTTTTAATAATTTGTTTGTAAAATAATTCAAATTTACAAGAATATGATATGTTCTGTTTAATGTAAGTAATAATTAAACGTAGTTTAGAAAGTAATTATTAATAAAGAGTTCCATATAAATTCGAAATTAATTAAAATAAAAACAGTTAATTTAAAATGGACGAAAGTATTAGCACGTCAAATGTCTTAAAAAGATTGTGTAGAAATATTTATTTAATTAGTATAGGAGATTTTTGGTACGAACACACATACAGACCAAAATGGAAAGAGTTTTTGTATCAAATGTATGGTAACATTGCTACCATGATAGTGTATGCAACAATAGTGAACGAATTCTTAGAGGTTATTTTTAATTCATTTCCGGAAGCACAACACAGAGACGCGTTATCCTATTCAATAGCTCATATAAATATATATTTCAAATTATATTTATTTAAACGTGCTAAACCAGAAATAAAAGAAATGCTGAAGGAACTCATTGATGCATGTTACGGTTATGAAGATGTGGAGCTATTGAAAACTCAACGAAGAAAAATTAAATGGGCGATCGCTTTGCAATTCATTGTAATATATTTTGCATTACTTATGTACATTTTTGAGGGACTGAGACGGATGTATTTTGAAGGTTGGTATTCAGTTCTAGTCTCTCGCCTGTCACATAAATTCACGTAAATAGGTAAGTAATGGGCCAGGGAACGCTATACGAGTCATTTGCATTGATAAACTTATAATAAAACAACTTATAATAAAAGGTAAGTCTTTTAGTTCTACATCCGTATATTTTTTCCCCTATTTACCATTGTTTGGTAATCAAGATTCAATATATTTGTTTTAGAAATCTCTTGCAAACGTATGCGGTAACTATTCATCGAAACGTTCTGTTATAGGCGTTTAAGCGATGGAAAATGTGAAAAGTATGCACAAAAAAAACTATACTAAGAAATTCCAAAGGATATATCTTTTATATAATACATCATTTATTTATTATTTTCTATAGTTTTTTTTACATAGAAACAATGTTGTAGCAACAATTTAATTTCAGGGGATATCTACATATCACTAATAACATATTGGCCATTTTACGAGGATAGATCAACTTTTGCAGTAATAATGAGGATGTTGATATCTCCAACGATATTCTTCATGATGGCGTCTATGATTTCTCCGAAAGTTTAATAATTGCTTATGTAATTATAATAGCATCAAAATTTGCTAGTTTAAAAATATATTTTGGAAATATACGGAAAGAGTTTATTACTAAATTACCTGTAGAAAATATTGTTGTTTTACGAGAAAAATTAAAGAATGAATGTTTAACAGGAATTTTGATGCATCGTGAATTGTTGCGGTAGGTCAATACCCGATACTTAAGTATTTAACGAAAACAAACTCAGTTATATTAATCAATGTTAGCAAATTATTTTCTTTTAGTTTAACACGAAAAGTTCAAAAAGTATTTGGAGTAATGATTGCTTTACAAGTTTGCCAAACTTCTGCTGTCGCTACAATGGTTTTATTACGTTTAGCTGTGAGTGATTCTATAATACTAAGGTTATATGTGCAGTCAGCAGCAAATATATTGGGACAAACAGGCCACATCAATGTCATCATCATTTTAACCAGACTGTTCTTTCCAATATGTTGATGCTAACCGTATCTAGTATTATTATTGGCCATAATATTTTTACAGTTCCAACATCCAAAGACATTACCTAACATTTTAATGTCTCTGTTATTTGCGACAGCTTTGTTCATACAATTAGCACTTTATTTGTGGAATACCGGCGATATTACGTTTAATGTAAGTACAATTATGGAATTAATCCTAAAAATATTACTCATCAACTTATTATTTTAAAAATATATCAAAGCTAATCCCCATAATCTTATCTTTAAGACGGTTTTACAGGCCGCATTCATACCCGATGCAATTTTTCATTGTGGATGGTACATGTGTCCAATTGAAGAAACAAGTTATACTGATATTCGACGGCTTGTTATCATGGGATGTGCGCAAGCGCAGAGACCTGTTATTCTCAAAGCTTTTGGATTACAAGATTTATCTCATCAAACTTTCGCTGCCGTATGTAATATTTTAACAGAATTATCATGGTTTGGCCACATATAACACGTATGATACGTGATGTACAAGTACATAAGTTACATTAAAAGATACAAAATGCATACCAAATAAGTAAGTGATAGACACACTAGATTGGGTAGAGTGATAGCACATCCCGGAGTACTACTCTCAAGACATAAATTTGGATGTAATAGTAAGGTATAACCTGAGGAGTGTGCCTATCAATCTGGATGGGGTAACAGGCAGGCCACTGTTGTCTGCAGAAGTTTATTTGCAGTAGTAGACTAGCTTATATCAGGCGGAGAGTGGTCGTAGCGAGGCTGTTGTCAACAACATCTCACCGTTTATATTCTATTGCAGGTTGTCAGAACAACATATTCAATATTCGCATTCTTTCATTAATTATGTATCAAATAAGAAATTAGATTTAATATGCACTTTAAAAAAAAACAAACACACTTTGCATATTATTTCCTTATTTAGTTGTAATTTGTTTTGTAATCTCGAGCACAAGTTATTTTTTATGGCTTTGAGCAATTATAAGTAGTTTATAATAACAATGGAGTCGAGAATAGTAAATTGTTTTGTAATAATACAATGGATGTCGAGTGATTTTCCCCGTGATTGGTGTTTGACTAGATCTTCATATAAAAGGATGCTGTTTAAACTTTCAACATTCCAGTAGTATTATTTGAATAGTGAGGATTATTAAATGTAAGTTCTCTTACTTTTGTTTAAATTTAATTAAGACACCCATAAGTGTTAATATTTAAAGCAAATCATTTTTATAAACTTAAATTATAATAAAAACCAAAGTGACTGGGTGCTTTATTAACGGATTAACTGTGCGTATTTGCGAGTGTCAAAGTAAATGTTTGGTTTCACTTAATATTATGAATATACATACAACAGTAAATCAAACATAGCTTTATTAAAGTGGTGGAATTTTTACTAATCGTAACGGAATTTTGGAGGTAAATTAAAGACACGTGTTCTTTTATTTAATATATTTTCCCACGGACATTTAATAGATAACAATCTACGATTATTACATATCAACACTCGATGAAACTATTTAAGTAAATGTAAATAAATAGTTCAGGTAACACACTTAATTGTAATCCTTCTTCCCTACTGGAATCTGGGATCCTTTACCAGCAGTGTAAAGAGGCATCCTACCACTAACCCAGCATAGAGGTCTCGTTCGCTTACAGCTCGCACTCCAGTCATTTGGTGCAGTCACCTGATATATGAATACAAAAAAGTGCTTTATTTTAAAGGAAAATATTGAATTTTCAGCATGAAACGTTTACTCTTCGCGGTCATATCAACGCTGATACTCATAGAAGTGTTTGGTGAAGATTTGTATACTGATAGATATGACAACATAAACGTGTCCGAAATTCTGAGTAATCGACGTTTGTTAATACCATATGTCAAATGCATTTTGGAGCAAGGACGATGCACTCCCGAAGGCAAAGAACTTAGACGTGAGCACCTTTTTTCATGTTTATAACATAACAAACATAAAAGACTTGTTTGTCGTCGTTAAAAAACTATTATAAGATTGAATTAATAGTTCTGCATATCTCATTCAGAGTAAAAGTCATAATAGCATAATAAGTAATTTAAAAGTGTAAAAAAAGAAAAGTGTAATAAAGAGTTATTATTATTATTATTATTATTATTATTATTATTATAATTTAATTTCAGTTCATATAAAAGAAGCAATGCAACATTCCTGCGCAAAATGCACGGAGAAACAGAAGGATGGGGCTCGACGTGTTGTAAAATATATTAAAACCAATGAAGCCGATTATTGGGAGGAATTTAAGAAAAAATATGACCCAGATAATACATATCAAGAGACATATGAGAAATTTCTTAATGCCGACGAGACATTAATAAAAAATTAATCATGTCTAATTCTATAATAATAAATTTTAATTACCTAATTGTGTGTTTCGCTCTGAATATCTTTATTTCTATTGCATCACCAGAAATGATCACTTACATACTTTCATTTACTAATTCAATTGAAATTATTGTGAATGACAATTGATTGACACCTATTAACGCGCTGTCTAATTGAGCCGATTAGCAATTGTTTTGTGTTTCGCCATGCGACAGGAAATGTACAAGTAAAAGCTAAAGATTATATCAGTAAAAACAAAAGAGCTCTAAATGATCACTAATGTGTCAATTGAAGTTCAATCAATCGCACTTCAATGTAGGTTTTTAATCATGTAACTATTGACAATTGCATTCGCATTGTACATTGACACAATTTTGGTATTTGCTATTTATTCATAATGCATCTATGTCGTGGCACTTCGATAGGTAATTATGCCAAAGTCTGTAAAAGAACCCTATACAGTAATGCCCCGTTTTACGCAAGGGATACGTTCCGGAAAAAATCGCGTTAACTGAAATTCCCGCGACCATAGATAAGTTAATGACTACATTATGTTTATACGCACTCTTTCGCGTAATTTAATAATAAATTTGAATTTCGCGTTATAGTGAAACCCCGCATAACGGGGTCGCGTAAAGCGGGGTATTACTGTAGATAGAATAAAAGAATGTATTCAAAAAACTACTACTTTAATAATAAGGAGTCTTTTCAATTATGGCTAGATTTAATCAGTTTAGGCAGCTACAGTTCTGAGTTCATTTTCGTATGCGGTGACGTAATTACGTTGCGGGTCGTATTTAGCGATGAGCTGGTTCCAGTAATCAGTCTCATTGTTTATCAAGTGCCCGATCACCTTGCGGGTACCATTGCGTTGTGCGTTCGTACATTGTGCGCAATTGTTCTGGAGGGCCTCAGCAATATGAGCTGGAAATAAAACATAAAATTCATACAAAATGTGAGAAGGTAAATAGGTTTTTGCTTGCAACGACAATTATGGTAATTCAATTGTTTATATTTGGGTAAATAAAGAAACATCGATTTTTTTCGCATTAGGTTATGTCTCGGCTATATAAATAGAATAATTACATGGAAAAATAATTGTTTATTATTAAATTATCATTAAAACATTACTAAACCGGAAAAACAAATATTTTATAGTTGCATTATAATAGGCAAATTATACATAACTTTTTATTTTGAGGAAAATCACGAAGGATTTTTCCGGGATAAATTAATAAATATTCGACGATGAAATATTTAGTAGCATATTATTCTGTAGGAACATACTTTAAAAATAAATGTTAACTTTTATAGAGACGATCATTCAAAATTCATATATTCAAAACTAGAGGTGGAATTGAAATGAAGATGCTGAACTTTCAAAGAAAGTAGAGCTTTAAAGTTATGTTTCTTTCTCAATCGAATCTCAAACATCGTAATGAACATTGATTATAGAATACCTTACTCATATTAAATTACTGAAATAAACAATTGAACAAAAACGAACCTCGACCCTAATCGTCACTTTTGACAAACCATAATACGTTAAACTCAATCATGCAACTATATCATTAAAAACTTACATTTAAGTTCCTTGCCATCAGGAGCACACCGTCCTTGGTCAAGCACACACTTCACATATGGTATAAGAAGCCTCCTGTTGCTGAGAATCTCGTCAAGATTAACATTATCGTATTTGTCAGTGTATTGCGACTGGGGACGTGCCAGGGCTACTGTGGCGCATGCGAAAAGGCAGAGTGCAATTATGACCTTCATTCTGTAAAAATGTGGAAAAGTTATGATTAATTTATTTTAAAATTAAAGTTACCGTACCACACCTTTAATATAAGTTTTAACTAGTTTAGTATAATATATACATTAATTTTAAGAAATAATACTATAATTAAATATGCAAATTAAAATGACAAAGCGATGTCTTATAAGAACAGCTGATGCACTCATATGCACATGTCAAGCGTAAAATCTGTAATATGCAACTGACAGTTGGAGTAATTTCATGCATGTCAGCACCTGTCATAGAGCTTCATACATCACGGATTATACGTGTTATATGTGGCTCGACCTTAAAATCACTTAGATTGACACAAAAATTTATTACCTTAATTTATTTTTAAACTTTGGTGAAAAGGTTGTCCTCGGTTGGCGTCAGTTCAACAATTACGGACCGGTCTCTTCACCACTGTTCTTATATACTATGAACAACACTGACTTGAGAAAAACACCAAAACTAGTTTCTGATTGTACAGGCTTCTCAGAATAGTTTATTAATTATTAATCGTATGACAATTACAATGACCAATTTATCACGCATTACGTATGCGGTTCTGGATCTCATAACTCTCTATGCCATTTTAAACAAAAAAAAATTTTATTAACAGTTTTTAGGTATACCAGTCGTAATTTCTTCCAGTTAGCTTTTAGAAAAATAGTTGCGCTTATTTGTCGAATTCCTTAAATTATCATATTATATATTTTTTATAATTACTTTTTGTTAAAATAGTTTGTTGTTTTTGTAAACTAGATTAATTGGGAGAGTTGGGAAAACCGAGCTGCAAAGAAACCTCTGGTACGACCTGATTGTAACAAGAAAATGGAAATTCCCGGAGCATTTAATTTTTTTATTTATTTTCTTTTTAAATACCTATTACTTTTTATAATCAGTTTTACGTGTTGCTTTTTACGACACCTGTTTTTTCCTATAGGTTTCGGTTTGATGCATAGTTTTATTAACTTTAGTATTCAATGTCATGTATGTATTTTGGTATTGATAGTTTTTAAGATATTTTAGATTATATTTAGTTTTTCATCACTAAGAAGGTGGAACCGAAAATAACTCTGAATTTAATAAATTTAAAACGATTTAAATAAACAGTTGATCCTCTATTTCTGTAGGTAAGTGTATTTCTAGTGTTAAATTGTGTGCTCGCAAAGTTTCCTATGCATAAACCAAATAATATTGAGTCTTTACATGTTGCTGTTTTTTTACTAAATCGAAATTTACATTATGTCTGCGGAGGTGGCAGAGGTGAGAAATCCGCACGTTACTAACAACAAACATTACAATAATATTTTTTCCTCTTCATTTACATATATTGCATTTACGAACAACATTAAGGAACGTAAATAATTTACTTATATGCATTTGGTAATACAATATAATATTTAAAAAACCACACAATTAGTTAAAATTAATTACCATTGGAGTTTTAGCCTATTACATATATTCTGGTAATTTAATAAAAAGTCATTTAACGTTATTTACGTAACAAAATTATGTTTACTAGAGTATTTTTTTGCCTGCTTTATATACAATATTAATAAACATTATATTGTATTAGTTATAATAACATTCGAATGACGATAATAAATGCAAATCACAAGAATAATTGCAGGACTTTACATACTCGTAGATTAAATTTATTGATATAATCTTTTATTTCCTTCTTTTTTAAGAACATAATTTAATTGATCATTTCAACGCTTACATTATTATGATATTATTGCACTTTTTTTCTAGTTATTCTGGTTATATATATTGTATGAGACTCATATAAATATAGTCTCATATTTTTATACAATTTACTCCATTTTTAATTAATAACTTAGAACGTATTTATTTCTAAAAATAGCTCAGCTATATTAGAGATTATAGGTAAGTTATTAAGCTATAATGGAGCTAAGATATATTTTTATTATATTGTATATTACTTTCTTTAAATATTCTAGATGATATGAGGAAAATGCACTTTAAACTGCTCATATTGTGTCCTCGATAGGGCCCTGGCCTTGCTTACATCAAAGGTCACACAGGGCTTGCGTTATTAAACGAGTGACCACAATAAAAGGATAACCAATTTTTTTGAGAATACACATTAAATAAAATCATTAAACGATTTTAACTAAAACATTAAAAATATCTTGTATTTTCTTGTCTCCTGTTCTGTTGTTATTATTTTTGCAACAAAAAAAATTTGGTCCAATTTCTTATACTACAATTTTAAATGAAAACTGTTTTTTATGAATTATAATATTTTTTGCTTCATATCGTGAGACTCGGAAATAAAACTGAGGAAAATTATACTAAATTGATTAGACTAAATCACTGAAAAGTAATTTTATATAATTTTCTTTTTCCATATAAAAACTATGTACATGCAAATTCCATGTTTAGTTTGAAGAGAGTTCGAGATCATGTTTGAAAGAAGCAACGAGTAAAATTACAAAATGATGCGTGAGTATTTTTTATAAACACGTTTATTATTTAATTTAGATATTTTCCTGTTTCAAAGGAAAAACCTAAATAACTAATATAAATTCAAAACTTGTAAATATTTGGTTAATAATTCTACGAAGAAAAAAAACTACACGACAAAACAACTAAGAATTTCCATCCCTGCATAATGCATAAAGCCGGTTGTGTCACAAATGCATCACAATATTGTACATGAATATATTGTAAACCTTCAAGTGACATTTCTTAACCTTTTAGTAAAAATAAAGTGGATTAGTAGAAAGGTTTCTTACATACGCGCACACCATTTCTGCACGTCACGCATTGACAATTATTTATTTCAGAGAACGTCAAAGGTATACTAATTTTCATAATTTGTGGTATCCTTGGTGGTCTATGTAAAGATCCTACTTACACTACTCGGTATGACAATGTGGATTTGGATGAGATTCTTGCGAATGACAGGTTACTTTCTGGATATGTAAATTGCCTTCTTGACATTGGCCCTTGCACTCCTGATGGGAAAGAGCTTAAGAGTAAGAAATTACGTTAAAATACTCAAAAATAATAAAAAAATTATTCACTTAAAAATATCATCTAAATATTTACAGAAAATTTACCAGATGCAATAGACAATGATTGTGTGAAATGTTCAGAAAAACAACGTATTGGATCCGAGAAAGTAATGCATTATATTATTGATCATAGGCCAAAAGATTGGGAAGCGCTTGAGAAAAAGTATGTTGACATTATTAGCTGAACATAATAATCCGAACTTAGATAATTGAATTACTCCTTGCTTTTTGAAGTTCACTTTATAATGTAGGAGGTTTTGACAACCAAACATTTCTTTACCCTATAATTAGATCGCACTCTACCTAATGTTCTGTGTTAAAAATTTGTAAATATTATTAAGTCATGACCATGACCGATGAAAAGAAATTCTTCTTATATATTAATGCTTATTAGTAATTCAATAAATTTCCTTATATTAAATACTAGTTTTTAATGATATTGAAATTAAAGTAATAAATAAATATTATAGCTGCACTTGTAATAATTACTAAATAAAAAAAACAATTGCAGATATAATTCTGATGGCAGTTATAAAAAGAAATACATGTTGAATAAAAAGTCTGCGGATGAAGATGAAAAGGAAGATGACAACGATGATGACGATGATAATGATGTTACGGAAGAAAAAACCGAATAAAAATTAAATTTCAAACCGGACCCTGATTTATGGTAATAGACAACGTATAAAACAAAAGTCACAAAAGTACTTAATATAATAAAATTTTGGGTTATTTTTCTGGTATATTTTTAGTTTTTATTCGAATAAACCTTACAAGTACCTTTTAGCAGCGAAGTGTGGAATTAATACGAATGGAAGCCGAAGCATAAACGAGTTCAATAAAAAAAAGAATAGTATTAAATTACATTTTAAAATAAGAACTATTCTAATTTCTAGTAAAATGCTGACTATACCCGTAACTTCCGATTTTATGTACTACTAATATTTATTTAGAAGTCTCTATAACCTTGAGATTTTCAACAACAAAATAGGTCAAAAAGTCAGATTTTTATTTTTTTTACAATCATTATCATAATGAATCATCTTAAATATATTTAGAAGTAAATACATAAATACAATTATTATCCTACGAAACTAAAAAATAGGTATACAAATATCTATATAAATAAACAAATAAAGGTTCGAATGCAAAACATTAGTGCTAACGGTTCATTATAAAAAACTAGTCTAACGATGGATTTTCCAGACAATTAATTACGCAGCAGCCGTGGGTGGGTGACGATTATGGATTTGCTCTACTATTATAGAAATAAACAATAGACCGCAGTTATTATTTAATATATTTTTATTAACTACTATATCTATAATAGTTTAACGCAATAGTGCGAATACAGAGTACGTCGTTTTCAATACCTGAAACAATATAAATGAATAAATATTTACATTTACACGTATTATGCCTCGAACTCAAACTACAACAGAAAGAGCCGAAAAAAACTTACTTATTAAAACGTTATAATACTATGTTACCATTATAAACTCTTGATTGGCCCAGGAATCGAACCTGGAGCCCTGCGCAATATACTAGTGCTCCACACTGCACCACAGTCCGGCTGTCATTAACTTTTATCTTTAAAAAAATACTTTAAATTGCCGTATAAAAGTTGATGAGAAAGTTTATATAGCAGAACATATTTTTATTGTCAAAAATGTCAGTCAGTTCTAGCAAAATCTCCTTGACAGTATCGCTTGAATAACACTTACGCTCACAAATGTTTCGTACGAAATAGTGTGCAACCCAAAGGCTTTTATAACGATAGGCTTTTGCGCCTGAATACATCCCATTAATATTAATCGTCTTAAGTCGTTACTTTTAGTTTTTTCCATTTCGTGTTTATACCACCCACAGTGAAATATTGCCGTGTCGATTAGAGATGCCTAAAACGAAAAAAAAACGAGTATTCAAGTTTGAACTTCGATTTTGTGTATAACATTTTTTTTAAATGACAGAGATTTTTTATTTGTAAATCGTGTTTTCGAATAACTTCAATAAATAGAGCTGCTATTTATACATTACAGCAGATGTTAGAATAAATTGTAATTCATGTAAAAACAAGTGCTACTCCAAAGAAATATGTATAGACGTTAATGAGAAGAATGTGCTCCGTTCAGGTTAATAGGGCTGACTTCTTTTGTTATATGAATTACAAAATAAATAATAATTGAATTGATTTTATTTATCATCGCAAGATTGAGACTAATTGAGCTAACATTGTTAAACAAAAGAGAAATACTTACTTGGTATGTAAGTTCTCCGCCATTCCAAGTGAACAATGCTACGGTATACAATAAAAGAATAACATAAAATAAATTCATGAATATTGTTGTTAAATTTAAGTCGTTTGTTACCTAAAAAGAAAATTTGTTATACAGGAATTCGGGAAGAAGATTCTGTCAACATTTTATAATCTCTGAATAAAAACATCACATCGGACACACAATTTAAAAAAGTTTATTCCGTATAAAAAAAATTGTCACATAAAATTGCAAGGTACCCCCTGTACTAGGTTCAAAAACCTGTATTACTGGGTGCCTCGGTTAATTCTAAAATATTTTAAAAAATACAATTTTTCATCTTTAAAATTAATTTTAAAAAACGAATTATCAAGGTCTACCGTTAGCTTCAAAATAATAAATAATCCAGAGATTTAAAAAAAAATGAATTCGAATACGACCAATCCAAATTATGTTCTTACCGCAATTCTCATCATAATTTGTATAGTAACAAATGTACTTTCACACACTTGAATTGAAATGATTGCTCCAAATATATCTCCTACAACTTCTGATAATCTGTAAAAACGTAAAGTAATTAGACAACAAAATGCCTATATTATATTAGTGATGCATTCCGTTGCGAATTTTAATTAACTTATTTAAAATTACGTCGCGATCAAAGCAGCTGCAAAGCTTTCAAAACGTGAGATAGAATTATACATAAAGTCTTTTAAATTACTTAAATTAAACGTTTTGAAACCTTTACATCAGTCGCTGCAAGTCTCTTTTAATATAATTGGATGCAGTAACATGTAGATAATGTAAACTTATGTTGTACATGAATTACAAGTAAGTACTGTGGGCTTATCACGAATTTAGTCTGGCTTTCGAATCGAGCTGTCACAAGTAAAACGGATCGCAATCGGGATCATGAATTTTTACTAACGACTAACGAGCACCAGCAATCTATCAAATGAACGAAAGATCGAGACGTTCGAAAATTAACAAAAAGTATCTAAAATATTGTAGTTCCAAATCCGCACGCGGTGGCGCTGCCCAAATTTCCATACAAATCGCTTGAAGAGAACTCGGTTCGAAAGCCAGACTAAAATTCGTGATAAGCCCACTGGTAGGAAACGTAATTTAGCACCATATGAAATACTCGAGGCCTACCTTATGAGTTCCCTGTGAATTTTTAATCCTTCCAAACATCTATCTTTAAACCAGGCTCTTAATTCTTCGGCGTTCATATCTTCCGATTTAATATCGCTTTGTTCAGACAATTTGTTAAAGTAATTCCTCAAAGTCATGAACTTTGTAGACATTATAATTAAATACCCGATAGCTAGACAATCATTGGATAACATGTTCATTAAAAAATAATAGTGGACCATTACTATAGTTATTCTTACTGCTAAAGCAACACTTGAATTATCTTCGAATCTCGGGTAATAAGTTACTACGCCAATGAAGGGAATGCCTGAAAAAAAATCGTTACACGAATGTAATATAAGAAAATAATTGCTTTATAAATTTAATCAGGCACTGTTACAAACAATATATTAGTCATCTTTTACGATTCTACATATTATGCAAATTATCGCCATTAAAAAAGAGCTTTCTAGGCAGCCAGATATTTGACATACCGTGGCACAGTTTCGCGGCGTCGCCGTCGTATCTTTTATTCTATGTAGAGTACAAATTAGTTATCAAAACGTCAATTTATTTCGTAAAAACTCATTCTTCATACATATAAGCTGCTAGTAAAATAAATAATAAATCTCTTATTCGAAAATCTCTTAAACTAATCTACTAGACACAATATGCATTTTATTTTATTCATATTTCATAGATACTCAGTTTTTGGCAAGGGAGCGCTGGCAAGTGCATGAATACAGCTTAAGTGCCTATTTTTTTTAGCTAAAATTATAAGTACATTTCGGTCAACTTGCAGCTGTGAAAGTGCTTTTAGTGAATTGTTATAAATAACTTGAATATTAAAGACAATATATGTGTTGTAAATAATGAGCCAGTGAGAAGAAATCTGAAATTATAGGAGATAACAAAGTTCCTTCAACAGAGCTGTATTTTTTATTAAGAAATTAGGAAAACATTAGAAGATTTTTAGGCTTCTTCTCTGAGGGGAGTACCTTTACTTTTGCCAATAACGATGTCATTATAAGAATCTCTCTAATATTGCTATTTAAAAAAACCAGCTGTATACTAACCATCAACAAAAGCACGTCTTATACCTTCAAGTATGAAAAAATTAATAGTAGTATAAATTGTAAATGCTTGGAAAAATATTGTGTATTTCATTTTCTTATATTGCATCTTTATAACATCTTCTCCTTCGTATTCTTTTAAAACTTTAACAATATCCCCGGATAATTTCCTTGCTTTTGGTTTATTATAAATCATTAGTCGAGCACGAATGATAACCGTTAAATGGCCCAAAACAAATGACACAGAATCATTATGTAAATCGGTTGGATAATCGTAGAATACAACTTCCATAAGTTCTAATGTAAACATAACGTAAAATATAAAGAACCAAAAATAATGATAAATCCTGTAAGCTAAACTTTCTTTTGTTTCGAACCAGAAATCCCCACCAGCGCCTATTTTTAGATTTTTACAGAGAAGTTTTAATAAAGTTTGGACTGATTTCTTTTCCTTTGGCATCTTGAAACAAAAAAAGAGTTATACGTTCTAAGACGACTGAATTACTAAAATGAATAACGAAATAATAATGTTATAAGAATGAAATATAATGCATTATTAATTAATTCTAAAACTAAACAAAAGTGCAATTATAAGTTTCTACTTTAATATTATGTATAATTAATAATGTTAATGAAGGACTGCAAACAAGGAGTAAGTCGTCCTAACCACCTGAAACAATTATTAATTAATTTTATAAAATGACAATTAGTAAAAGTTTATTAATTTAACTAAAACTACAAGAACATAATGCAAAATTTTAACTATTACAGTTTATCTACGTAATAAACAACTACAAAGAAACTGGAACTTACAAATACAAAAGTCTCATAAGATAACGAATGAACACCAAAAGCTTTTAGTGCAATAGGTCGTTGCGCCTGCGCACATCCCATTAAAATTAAACGGCGAACATCATTATGACTTGGTTCGTCTAATCCACGTAAATGCCAACCGCAATGAAATACTGATGTAGATAATAAAGATGCCTGAAAAGATAATATAAATAAACTCACGACTACTGCCCCTTTTAGGGATAGCAGGTTTGTTAGAAAAACAATAATTGAGTTGAAAGTAAGTGGACTAAGATGGATATTAAATTTTTAAATATCTGTTTTCATACTTGATAGGTCATTTCTCCTCCATTCAATGAATATAATGCCAAGGCAACGTAAACAGCGAAGATAAATAACAAATTCATTACAATCGACGTAAATGTCAAGTCTGATGAAAGCTGCAAAAGATTCCAATGTCGTTATTAGCACTTTACTAATACCTAATAGAAAACAATTATTATTTTAAAAATATATTTAAAAAACTTTGACTATATTTGATTATACTTGAAAGCTTATTCTGTTTTAACAATATATCCAATGTTAATTAAAAAATGGGAAAATAATTGCTATAACATGAATTTTAAAAATAGAGATTTATATAAATGACATCATACCGCAAGCCGTAATAAAATTTGTATTATCACTACAACACTTTCAGTAACTTGAATAGATATCACAGTGCCGTATATTTTATTCATTTCTCGCGACAACCTAAAAAAAGAAACTGTTGCTATGACCCACGCAATTTAGATTTAAAATATTAAAATGATTTAGGTTTTTTACCTCATTAGTTCTCGATGCATATTAAACCCTTCTAAACAACGTTCTTTGAACCATTTATTCAATTCGTTTTTCTTCATTTTCTTAAAATTATTTTCAAAATCGACTCTCAAATTAACGAAATATCTATTTAAAATCATAAATTTAAAAGATAAAATTATTAAATAACTTATCGCGAGATTGTCGCAGGATAGCATGTTCAGTAGAAAATAGAATTGAACTGTTAATATTATTAATCTAATTATGAAAGCTGTATAGGAACTGTCTTCTAAAGCTGGATAATATGTCACTACTGGGATGAAAGGATAACCTGAAATTCAACATTTTATTATATCTTTCGAGTTATACTCTATATAGTTTAGTATGATTTTATTCTGAAATTTACTAATTAAATATTTTATTAAATAACCAATTAATTGCTCTACAATTTGTTAAGGCGTCATATAGTATCCAAATTAATGGCACCATTTTAGTAACTGGTATAGATACAGTCGCCACTTTATAAATAAACCTTACTTTAAATTGAGACAAATGATTGGTCAGTTTTTTTTAATATGTACAAATACCTACCATCTTTCATTCTCCTTATAGCTTCAATAACAAAAGACATCATAGCGGCAATCACAGACACGTATTGAATAATGACAAGATTCTTTATTTTTTTATATTGTTGCCTTCGGATATCGTCATCTTCGTAATCCTGACATACTTTTACAACGTCATGTGCAAATCGTCGCGCTCCCGGCTTGTGATATATAATTATTCTCATGCGTAAAATTACAATTAAATGTGCTATTCCAAACGTGACAGCGTCGTTATGCATATCATGCGGATACGTATTTACAACACCCTCTATAGTCTCCAATAAAAACAGAATATAAATTGATATGAATAGTAAATGATGAAAAATCATATAGAGTAACGATTCCTCGTAGTGTTCGTACCAGAAATTACCAACAGCCGTATATTTCATGCATTGACAAAGGTAATATAAAATTTTGTATAAACTCATTGGTTTTGATATTTCTTTATTTTCTGCCATTGTCCTTTGCTTTCTTTTACTATCAAAACTATATTACAACATTATATAATTTAAAAAAATAATAATAAGGTAACACCTATTCAATTTTATATGTTGGCAACACTCAATTGAGCCATTTTAGTAGCCCGGTGGTGTGATAAAAATTTCTATTTGATACGCACGCTGCAAAAACCCAACAGAATATAAGAAAGTAATGGTAATATTTTGTAAAAATACTATAATTGTGTATAACAATATAACAGCCTCGAATTGTTTACTTAATTGTTTGATTGTTACCTAATTGTATTCTTATAATTATAACGACATAATAATTGTTATTCCGTAATTAACTATATTTAAATTACATTAAACGCTATAATAATTTAAACTATAGCTCGCGACTTCATACAAAAAAGCGTCTTTAAACAACAATTTATGTAAATAAAAAATAATTAACAAAAACATTATTTATTTTATCATTGTTACCACTTAAAAGCTAAAATTAATAAATAGTTAAATTGAAACTGGGAAAATGATTGATTTATCCAAAAAACAATTCTGCATTATACATATTGTCATATTTTGTAAAGAAAATCTTCCAACCAACTCTATCATGAATTAACATTGCTGCCATGATTTGACCTGCTTTGATTTTTTGTTCTTCCGAGCACCTTTTACAGTCTTCTTGTATCGCTTGGATCAATACGTCTACAATTAAAAGAAACATAATGAAATAATCCATAAGTTATATTAATAACTTTGTAGTGATTCTTCCACCTGTTCATAGATGGCGCTTTCTAAAAAGTGACACACATTCTACATTTTGTTAAAGGATGTGCATATGAGCATAGTCATTGAATGCCTGAAGCTATTTTATTTTAAACTTTAAATTTAGTTATTTGTATGGTATAAAACTCATAGTCGCTGTGCACACGCATGTCAAAGATCTTTTTAATTTCACATTTAATAAATAAAGATCCTGCCATATATCTACTCGCATCTCTGTAATTATAATAAGCATTATTTTCGCTACATTTTTAGTACTAACCTTTCATAATTTTCATGTCACTGGAACAATATATATCATCTGATACCAAACACTTAACATCTGTAGACAGTAGAGGAGATATTCTACTATAAATATCTGTTTCTTTCTTCTGAAAAATTGCCTTTTCGCCTTCAAGTACAACCTCATTCTTTAATTCATACTCTTTATTTCCATAACTCAAACTATCTTGAATTTCATTAGCTTTAATTGACATTAAATTAACAATAATCAATACAATTAAACTTAAATTTATTTTTTTATCCATTTCACCTATTGTATTGAAGTCTCAAATCGTTGTAATTGAATAAACAATCCTGTCCATCGGTAGAGCCTCGTGATTCAATGTAAACTGATAGTTATGCAATTTTGCGTGATTATAAACTAATTGTCGCTTATTTGTTTAAAGCTATCACTTGGTAGCAGGAATTGTAAACATTTTTATGTACCTAATAATATTCAGACTAATATTAATTAGTCCTCTTTAACATCTTTATTAAAGAAAGCTCTTGCCATAGATAAATGTTTGCAAATAGCAGTCGTCTATGCTGACTTAGTAAACCAAGAATCAAGGCCCAAAAGGATAAAACGCGCTCTTATACTGCTATGTAAAACTACAAAGTAACTACAAAAACATCGGAAATAAAATTCAGTTATAGATTCTTGCAATGCACTGAATGTATTGATAATTCAGTAAATACTTTGAGAATTTGAATTATTTTTAAAGATTTAGAGAAATCTAATGAGTCTTGTAAAATCAAAACAACATAAACATTAACTATACAATTACTAGTTCCAAGAGAATATCGAAATCTTATTATCAACTTTCGTAATATTTTAAATGAAGTGATTATAATTATTAAACACATCGATAACAATTCAGCCAAAGGTTCTCGATATATGAGATGCTAAAGTAAGAATTCATAGCACGTGCGACACCAATAAACAACCTTCATTGAATGTTGCATACAGAACTGCTTAATTGAATGTTAAGGTTGATTCGTGATGTTGTTTGGTGATCAAGAAACAATAAAAAAACAAAGGAAAGATATATAGAAAATAAAACGTCAAATTTTCAATAACAACTAAAAATATATTATTTATATATTTATTCAGATTTTTTTAACAATTCCTCCATAATTCTAGAAGCATGAGCCATATCTAACTTCTTATCAGTACTCTTAACTAAAATGCCTAAAAGAGCTTTAAAAACTTTAATTTTCCCTTCTCTGTATTGTTTCACTAATTTTGGATTATTTTCTAAAACTTTTAAACATATGTCTTTTATTTCCTTTTCATCTGTTACTAAACACCAGCCCTTATCATTTACCAATTGAGTAATATTAACTTCCATATTTGAATTTAAAAGTTCATTTAAAATTTCTCTACATATTTCCGCATTAATTCTTTTTTCTGTCATCAAATCTGTTAATTCACCTAAATGTGAAAAAGGAATAGAACAATCTTCTAAATCAAGATTACTCTTATTTAATGCAGTTAATAAATCGTTTATAAGCAAATTTGCAACTTTTGTGGGATTTCTAGATTTTTCTGAAACAATTTCGCTAAAGTAGTCTAATAGGATCGGCTCGTTAACTAATTGGATAGCTATTTCTGGTTTGAGATCATATTTATGTATGAGATTTTGTCTGGATTGTTCTGGAAGTTCTGGTAATGATTCTAGTACAGATGGCACGCTGATAACATTCGGAGTATCCCCTTTAGTCTTCAAATTTACATGTAGAGGAGGTAGGTTTGGTTCTGGCATATATCTGAAATTTAAATCAATTAAGTACCTATAATAATTTTCTTCACTAATATTTGTGAACCATCCTCCGCCTTATGTTAAACTATATACAACAGCTACTAGTACAAAAAAAAAGTAAATAGGTGGTATTTGTTTCTGCTATAACCATTGAGGTTATTTCAGCAGATTCCAATTGTTATACTCAGCTACTTCCAAAGCACAATCAAGTCACTTCATATTTTATAGATTGTGAAAACTTTGAAATTGAATTTTGAAATTGAAATTTGTGAAATTGAACATTTACTAATAAGTACATAAGTTTTGTGTCTACCATCTTATGAAAAAGGGCTTAGTGTCATTTGTTATAAAAATAATTCAAATAGATATTATCAAAACCCCTACCGATAATCTTGAACAACTTCTTTGTCTCTCATTGGCACTGTTTGTTTATTGACAGCATCCCAAGATCTGGTTTCATTATGAACCATACCACCATGTTCTAATAACGCCAATTGACGTTTGATCTCATATTTAATAGCACCAGCGACACCACGAACTGAACCAATATTTTTTATCTGTAAGGGATTATAAATATAAGAATAATAATAATCTATAAATTTACCAGGTTGCCTGGAAGAAGATGAAATAGTACAGAATTCATTTCTAGAATGAACCATTATTGTTACAATTAAGTGAAAGCTTCTCGAGACTTTCAAGACCCTCTCAAAAGTAATATTAAATTTCAAGCAGGGAATCAGATGACAGGTGAGCCAACTAATTTCCTCCATCCAGCGTGCCTTCGACATATTGGCAATTTAGCCAAATCTCCAGGAGCTTTTGCTTTCCTGGGGCATAACATATTCTACATATCTGTAATATTTATATTGTAATTTTGTTTATTTAGGGCTACAGTACACCCACAGTAAATCTTATATTGCATAATAAACACACTATTATGAAAACAATCTATTTTTCACAATTGCCCTACTGACACCAGATAGACACAGAGTTCTTAAAATATGAATTAATAATATGCCTGACATCATAGGCCACACCTTTGAAAGATTGAGTAGGCATGCACCTATGATGCTTCAATAACCACATTATTTCTTGTAATGATATGTGTAAACTAACCTCAGTTCTTGTACCCAATGGTTCTCCAGGTCTGTGTACGGATACATTAGCATCCACCCTCAGAGCTCCTTCTTCCATCTGGCCAGTGCATACTCTTAGCCTTTGTACAATCAATATTAACTCTTTGACTAAAGCTGCTGCCTCTTCCCCATCCTGAAATAAAGTTTTTGAATCCAAATTATCAACAGGTTCCTTGAACAAAATAGGTTTACTGATCTATTTATCAATTTTTTTGTAAATACAAGGTACAATGCCATTCCTTTTTTGGACAGAAATAACTTCCCTATATTATCAAGAAATATGGTAAAATTATGTTATAATAAATAACTGTTCCACCCACCTCTAAATCAGGTTCAAAAACAACTTCAATTAAAGGGGCTCCAGCTCTGTTAAGATCAACTAAACTTCTCTTTAGGTCATCATCGTGAAGAGATTTCCCACTATCTTGTTCCAATTGAATTTGCTTAATTTTTGAATGTTTTTTATAAGGTTTCTTGTGGATACCTGGTGTATAAACCTAGAACAATAATTTCAATATTTTAATGTAAATAAATATGGTCAAAAGTTTGTTTGGAAAATCTTGTAATGTATGTGGAATTTCTACTTAGTAACATTATAACCTTAATACCTGGAATTGTAATATCCCATCGTTGGCTAAAGGTGCTCTTTGTTGAGTAATTTGATATCCAGACGGTAAATCCGCGTAGAAATAATGCTTTCTATCAAAACTTGAGACTTCATTTATTGTACATGATAAAGCTAATGCGGCTTTTATTCCATATTCTACACATTTCATATTAAGTACTGGTAGAGTTCCTGGTATCGCAGCGTCAAATAATGAGACGCAATTATTTACAACTCCGCCAAACTTATTCCTTGCACCAGAAAATAACTTTGATTCGGTACATAGCTGAGCATGAATTTCTAAACCAACGACACTTTTCCACTTTTTTACAGTTTGTGTGCTATATCGCCTAATATAACTATAACGGGGCGTGCAACTGCAACGCACATTTCTTATAATGTTCAAATATTTCATATTCACTATTTACTCATTTACCACTTTAAAACCTTTCTTTGACATTTGAACGACAATGAAACGTCAAAAACTTTTAAGCGATTTCCGAACGCATGAGTCTTTTGTATAAATTATATAATATTTATTTAGAACTCATGTAGAGTCTGTATTATAAACAATTATAGAACACTTAAATAATTTACGTAGAATTTTATTAGGTTAGAATAAATTGATTCCGATAAGATACTATAATTATATTCAAGTTGCTTTCTACTTCCGTTAGATGTCGTGCTATTGGCGGCAGATTTGCAAACCAGAGTTGAAAATAATTAAGATTTCATTTGCGTATTTAATGAATTATACATAAAAAAATTGATAAGTACTTACGGATACAGGTGCAATTTTAGTTTCCATGGAATAAATACGCCTTCCTCTTCATAAAATTAATCCATAATTAGAAATAAATTAAATTTTAAAAAATATTTATAATTGCATTGATATAGTATATTAAATATTAACCTAACTTATAATAAAATGACTATAATTATAATATAATATCACATTTTTTAGAAAATAATTATTCAAGTGTTAAACTAATAATCCGGTAACGACTTCGAACAAAAATGAAAAGAAATATAGAACCACGAAGGCTAATGTTACTTCAGCAATGGAATACATTTTTAAATACTTTTTTTATGTTAAAAGCGAAAAATGTGTACTGAATTTGCGCGATTATTGTACGCGTAGGGAAAGTTAAGTATTGGCGGAGACGCTCGATCAATACCACGGCCAAACGAATTATGCCACCGCAGCCCGAGTACAACGCATAAAAGTACCTTGAATTTAATGCGGCTTATAATAAAACTTTGTTATCGTAGAAAAGGGAAAGCAGACTCTATTTTCGTTATCGTTCGTCGATAATTAATGAATTTTTAAACACAATACCTACATGATTTATACCTACTCTTTATTGTTCAAAATATTTGCGATATATTGTTGGTATATATAGGTAATTATCTTTGTCAGTATATCGTTCACTAATAGGTAATTAGTGAATAGGTACTATTATATTTTTAAGTTAAAGATATGTTCTAGAATGTATTTTAAATTATACCTATGAATGATTTTCTTTAGAGTTCATTGATATTATTATTTTAATCTATGTTAACCTGCCGTTTTCATGTATAATTCAAAATTCATTGTTTCGTTGACTACACAATTCAATCACACATTAACCCATTTATTTATTATTCAAAACAAAATTTAAATTACGTGACTGCCCTTTGTTATGTAACTTAAATACTTCTCACATATTTACGAAAACATTACCTAATCATGATGCGAATTGGGGTTGTTTATTTTAATGTATTCGTGTAACATTTTTCGAATAGAGTTATTGAAATTATTTCATAAAGATTCGACCGTTTTAATAAAATAATTAATCTGATCCTCGATTTGAACTCTTTTTTAGTTTACATTTTATCTCAAATAATAAATCGATTTGTTTTATTTCTTAACATATTATTCATTATCGTTGTGGTTATTTAAGCAATTACAATTAAATTATTAAGTTGTCACGTCTTCTTTGATTAGATGCAGATGATTTTAAGATTATAATTTAAATATGTTGTAGAACAATACACATCTATACAACTTGATATTACGATCCTTCTAATGTCTGAAAATCATCTAATCACATGCTTGTTTAGTTCAAAATAGGATGTTTAAATTATGTGAAACTAAGAAGTACATTAATTAAAATAGAACTTCACTTGTACAGATGCAGACAATGAATGAATAGTGACGAATTAACAATTACTTCTATTTTAGGAAATTCAATTTTTTTACTTAAACAATATTATATCTGAAACAGTTTATTTATTTCCAATAATTATATTTGATGGAAGTATAGTTATATAAGGCATATTATACAATAAGTATTTAAATATTCAATGTTTACACCCGGTGCAGTGAAAATCTAGTACATACATATTTCAAACATTTAAAAATAAATAGTGACCTCTTTTAACCTTTGCAAAACTATTGTACTTAGTATCTAATACATTGTAAGAAATACGTCACATTACCACGTTGTCATATAAATACTAAAACGTATGAGCTATTCTTGAAATAAATACAATTAAAAATAACGCATTATAAATTTAAATAACACTATTAATATTTGTTTTCTATCAACCATAGGAATTATTTCGAATAAGGAATAAATAAGTATTTACAAAATATAAAATTCCAATTTAAACTCGTTTTTGATTAGGTGATACAAAGGACAAGAATATAGTTGCAACTAACACAATCATCTGCTACCTCGATGGGTCTAAAGTCCAATGATATTCATACATTCGCGAGATCTACCGGTTTATAAACGAGATCCGCAATAATCATGTTCAAGCTATATTATATTTTTTACTTTAAGCATTATTTCATTGACATATGGTTTATATTTCATTAAAATATTCATTGTTAGAAAACAAAGCAGTTAGAATTATTTTTATATGTTGTTGATTATTAGCTTTAATTTCTAATAACGAGAATAGAATAGATTTTAACCTGGTCATTGAATTAAACATAAAAAAGTTAATATATATAGGTATTGTTTTACACAATACTTAGGGATTTCCGCATGTTTTCACGTCATCTTTCCACGTGAACATGCACAATGGAACGTCATTTGCTACAATCCGAACACACCTCTCTATTTCTTATCTTTAAATCTAGACGTTACACGAAGGTCTGTAACGCTTTGCCGAAATTACAAATTAAGTAATTATTTTTGTAACATTCAAATTGTTTAATTCCTGACTCGTATTGTGATTTCAAGGCTATTTTAGCTGGAGATACTACACATTATTATCTTAAGTTTTACATCTTATATTGTATATGAGGGTAATATCAGTTAATATTTAAAGAAAATATAGTTTTAATTTATAGTTAATCTGTTACACACTTCTACACATAGTACGCACTCTGCCAATTCAAGAACGCACATACGCAATGACCTAAATTCTCTGCATTAATGTTACTTTATCTTTTGCAATAGATCACTCCATCAAATCATGACAATATTTTAACATGTTTTAAATCTACATAACCTATTTCCGTAACATATCGCTGTAGTTTTATAACATTTTTTGCGTCTGCATTAGTTGTGAAAGACATCGTGAGAAAATCCACATTCACATAGATATTTACAGATCTCCAATAAAAAAATTATATTAGAATTTATATACCTATAGAAATACAACCATTCAAACATTCGTCAAGATAATATTATGAAAGCAATAGATCAAAATATCTTAAATTGGAAAGTAGGGGCCAGAATGTTATAAATATTTTAGAATGTTAATAACATGAGTTTTGAGTTTAAAAGTTTGTACTACAACGTGTACATGTCGACCAGAAGACACTGGAGATAAATTTAAACTGACTGCTTTTGAAATATCTCGCGTATAATCATTGCTTTTTGAATTGTTATTATACTGTTTTTGATGTGTTTTATTATTCAAGTTAGACATATCACGCGGTCTTTACGTATTGTGAGGAAGTATTGATATGTTTCTAAGCTAACTATCTGACTAAATATTTTTTTTATAATTACCACTAGTAGACTATCTCCAGACTATACTTGTATTATATATAATGTATCTAATATTATGTAACTATACATTTATTGCTAATAATAAAGGGCGTCATTTATCATGATAAAAATTAAGGAAGTATTTAGAACTATATTTTTTAAAGATTAAATTATATCTTTGGTAATAAAATTTTTGATCTCATTACCATTTTATCAATTTATATTCACTCCAAATTGATTCTAAAATGATCTATATAATAAAGAATAACAGATAACTCATATCAATCCATTGTGCACTGCGTAGAAAATGCAATTGCGATCATTAAATCAATACAATCCGTCTTTGTCAATAGTCAATATTAGATTGTTATCATTGCAAAAACAAATTGACAAAACTAAAATACGTTTCTGGTCTATGATAATATTAGATTTGACCTAGACTACATACAATATGTAGAGATCTTTTCCCGCCTTACATAAGATGGAAATATCTTTCACAGCCACGAGGTTGAAGTCATACGGTAACGAAAATTTTTCAGTGAAAACTTCGAACGATTTTGTTTTACCTTGGACTTTCACAATCATCGCATTTTTTATTTACTTGCGCGAATTTGTTCAATGTTATATATTTCTGTATTTATTTATTAAGGCGTAGTAGTAGTAGTAAATAAGAAATGTACTATAATAATAACACAGCCAACCTATATCATAATTATGATGAAGAACATATAAAATAACCTATTTAATATTAAAATTGTTATACGACATACGCATGCAATTCATTAAAATGGAACGCAATTACAGTAACAATAAAAATATATTAGCAATGCTTTTGTTAAGGTGAATTTTAAATATATCCGCAATCCAAAGTCCGTGAAGATTATTTTGATTTAGGTATCCTTAAAGATATGAGTTTGAGTTCTTTTTATTTTATGTGTATATAGGATAAGGTTTATTTCTCCTGTCAAATACAGAACAGACACCATACTACAAAACAATGAGACATACTTATTTAATAATATACTTATCAGCACTTATCAAGCAACAATGAAAATGACCTTAATTACAAAACATGAAATTCAATCTCCTCAATAGTCTGCATTTTAATCACATTCGAACTACGTGTAGTCAATTCAATTGTTCGGAAGGACAAACTCCACAGGGCCTTTAACCAATCGACCTTTATGACAATGCGAGTTGAAGCGCATTAAACGTACTTTATTATTATTGTACCTGTTTATTCGATCGATTCTAAACGACAATCAATATATTAAAAGTATTTACTGTATTTGAGGTCATCCGCGATCATGATTGTTTAAAAGACTTTTTAGGCAGCGACGTTCGGTATGCAAAATAATAAGCCGCATAAAGTATTTTAAATTAAATAAATATATTTTTGTTGATATTTATATATGTATGTAATTATTGATATTCAATAATTTTTAGTAATAATAGAAATATTATTATAATAGAATATGGGTTACGTAGTTTAAAAAAAACATAAAACTTATCTGATAAATGTAAAAGATAATGCGGATGTAAACGCAATATTTACAAAAGTCAGCTACCGTAACGATGATAAACAACACCCACCAACAAGCATAATGTAAGCTAATTCAAATAACAATCTATATAAAAGAATATGATTAAAAAAAAATAGCAATGATATGATAAATAATTTGTAACAATTGTACAAATAAGTCTGATAAAATAATATATATTAAACTATTGTATATCTATATAATATTTAATTTATATGCTATTTATTCAGGTGTAATTTAAAACCAATTATGCAATACACGTCATTATATAGTTATTCGTCAGCATTATTGTAAATAACAAACAAGTTCGTTAACTATTCCGAGCTCATTACGATTCTTTGTTCTGGAACTTTTAAATGGAATTTTTATTCGAACATCCATTAATAGTGATTTTGTTTTATGCTGGATAATTCTGTTTGGTGCTTCTAGAAATACTAATTCAGGTATTAAATTACTTCCAATTCCATTTTGTAAAAACTTTAGTACAAACTTTATTCTTATTAAAAATATTTACTTTAAAATACCTATACAATATACAAAGTGTACAAGGTTTTGCAATGTGAAACTTTTGGAATGATCAAAGGTCAATAGAGAAACAACTATAGTATTTAAATGGAACATATATTTTTAGCTACGTTAACATAAATTACTTGAAACCTATAAGTTATTTTAATTTGATTCCTTTTGTATTTCCAAATATAAGTGAGTGTAATGACGTCTGTATATATTTATTCCTAAACAAACACAATGATTGTTTTAAAGCACTTTATTTTTATTTTAGTCCGACGTTACTAAAGCCGCATACAGTTTTCAATCTAAATATCATTACAAAATACATTAATTTTCTAAATTAAAGATCATATTATACTTCAACCCATATCTTTGTAACCAAGTACAAAAGTAAAATTTATGAAAATAAAAAAAAAAGTTTACCTTAATTGTTGTTCATTAATTGGTATTAAAAATTAAAAAATAAACAAGAAATTATTGTAAATATTGCATATACCTATCTAGATTTTATTACGGAATCGTATTAGATATCTCATGTAATTTATCCCACAATTGATACTAGTATAGCTATCAGCAGTCGCGGAACGTGTTATTAGTCCAAAGAGAAAGAAAAGAAGAAAAATGTAATCAAATAGCACAATATTTTCGCCCACAATCAAGTCATTAAGCACCTAAAATTATTAATGAATTAAACAATTTCAAAAGGACAACCCGCTCGTACGGACTCGGCCCACGGCTACCTACACACATTCGTAGTTAATAAACAATAAGAAAATAAACAAAGAGATTTGTTCGCATAGAAGTGTTTATGTAAATGTCATTGGTGTATGTTGTAACCAAAATAAAATCAAGGTTTTTTCTTCGGTAATAATAATTGAATCTTCGCAAATATGAGCTACAATTACTGAAATAATTTGTGGTAAAAGCTGCTAGTATGCGTTGGCGTTCTTTGAGACGTAAGGTCGCACAAAGTCCAGTCGACGACCTGCTTTTCGCTCGTTAGATTTATTTGCGATGTTCATATATTTTCGTGTTTTTTTTTTCGTATGATATAATTTAAACTAAAAAGCACCTATTACAGTTTTTTCTTCGGTTTTTTTGCTGAGTGATTGACAATACCTATTTATAATTCTTCTATAAGAAAAAATGTTGAACATGTTTGCTATTTTTAGTACTACCATATTACTGTTTTGAAAGACTGTTTATGTCTAATTAAATTAGAAAAAAATTACAATTGCTAATTCTTAAATTAAAAAATTACCTGTGTTGTTTTGTTAAAAAAAATTAAAAGAACATATTTGAGCTCTTTTAATGTCTATGGTTTTACCAACACTGTGTTTTTAAAAAAACTTTTGTTTTTCATAATATCAAAACTTTAAAAAGTGTAAAAAATAACTTAAATTCCATGTTTGGTTGGGAGGTAGTGGTGGAACATGTGGCAATATTGACTTAACCTGTCCATCGATATGTTACCATGACTGGTTTTACTTTCACTACATCCTACAGATAATCTCAAACGTTTCACATTTCCAAAATACAATTTGTTTGTTCATTAGTGTTTTACTCTGACTATCCAACTTCATAAAAAGTAGCTTAGCATATATACGTAGTGTATATAATATAACTGTACTTGTAGCTGGAGACACTTTTATTGAGTTGTTTTAAATAATTTGTATTGACCAGTTTACTAACGAGTCTAGGTCGATTAATTTAATTTAACGTTAACATAAAGTTACAGCTATCGTGGTTGAAACTGAGGAAATTACTTTTTTTAATTTTATTGTATTGTACATATTTTGACAGTAGAAACGGTATCTAATGATCTGGAAATTTGTCGACATTAGCTTGCATATGATTGGGATTTAGCTTTTAGATAATTATTTGTAAAAATAGCATACATATTAATTAAGTGAAAAAGAAGGAATTTTATACTTAAAGATTAGTACGAGATAAGTTCAAACAATAAAGAATATCTTTGGGTACAAAAAAGTATCAAAAACTGTTTTAAGTAATGCTGGTATTTAGGTGTGTGCTCTTTCTACAATTCGTCTTTTTCGAAATACTTTCCAACTCATTGTAATTTTGTAAGGTACTTCCAAATAAAGGAAAAACTTGAATAAATATTGCATACAATATAACAAAAAGTAACCTTGAAGGGTCTGGCACTTTGTAAATATTAAATGTCACTATTTACATTCATCAAAAAAAAAAATTGTTGGTAATAATAATTTTCGTAATGTCTTTTCAATAATTTTCTTATTCCAAAATAAACATTTGTATGAAAATTAAAATAAACACAGCCACTTCCTCGTCATACAAGTGTTAAAAAAACAAATTTTAGTTCAAAAACATGTAGTGGACTTTGGAACGAAAACTTATGAATAGATTGAATACTTTGACGTCAACCGCGAACGTTGGCTTACAACGCGGTTGCAAAATTAAGCCCACCAATAAAACCAGTTTTGTTATTTAATTTATTTGTGTAACCTTTTAAATTGCAGATCTTGTTACGATAAACAAAGCTTTAGGAATGTAATCTATTATTTCTTTAGAGAGGCTTTCGCTTTAAAACATTTTAAAAATTCAGTCCTTTGTATCTGGATAAGCGTAAAATAATAATCAAATTAAAAATGGTATTTACATTGATTTTGGTAAGTAGTATAAATGTGGATTATGCGAACAAGTTTGCCAGCTAATAAAATATGATATTAAACAGACAGTTTTATTTATTTTTAGTTATTTATATATAGTTTTATTTATTCATTATCCAGCAAGCTAACAGCGAATTGAAAGAAGTCGTGAGTTGCCCGGTTGTCTTGAACGGCATGTAAGTTTAAATAAACAAATATGAAATACCACAAATTATCTTGGAGCAACATTTATTAGGAAACTTCAGCTTAGATTAATTTGTGCAATAGAAATATATCTAACAGGCCTTTTAAGTGTTGCTTAATGGTGACGAGAAGATTATAGAGTTTATCTTATAATTTTATGTCTGACTTCGTTCTTCGTTCTGTACCAGCTAGATTGCCTACTGCAATTTCCAAGGTTCAATTCCTTGTTTTCCTTTTGTAAAGTAAAGGGAAAACATAAAAATAAATACTATATTGAAATTAAATATTAAGTTACAATGATGCTAGAAATATTTGAGCCATTTCCTTAATTAAACATAATTAAATAGGATTGTCTTTGAAAACCTGTTCAATAAATTAGAATAATCTTAAGCATCCTTCCTTCACAGGATATGCGTGTTAATCGTTTAAATTGTTAAAACTCAATCAATTGGGCATTAAGAGACCGCATGCGTGATTCTAGCAAGGCCATACTAATATTTGTGCTACAATGCTAATTTTGTTACCGAAACACACATTCATAGTTATATGATATTTATAACATACATTTAAAGAAATATGCGATCAAAGTTCAATATTCAAAGATGAACATTAATTAAATCCTTTATAATAAATTAGTTTTGAAAGTTCTTCTGTTTGTAGCGTACGCTTTTGTTTTTTAGTATTTAGTTTTTAATGATTTTGATTTAATGATTAAAATTAAATAAATAGAATAAAACAAGTTCGTTCATTAAAATTTTTCTTTAAGCGACAATATACCAGCTGTGAGCAATTTGATTTAGGAACACCTCGAGGACTTAAAAAATTAAAAAACATTATCTTACATTTACGAGTAGGTATTACAATGTTAAAATGAAATGAAATACGTAGTCCTATTTGAAACGGGTTACCTAGACAGGTAATCATTTTACAGTTCTAGGTCCATGGCATCTTGGCGACTTTGAAAGGATCAACGACCTGCCTTTCGCTATCAAAAATGCTAGAAGTTTCGATGCGACCTCAATGTTACAAGCTTATAACGAGTATGTAACATACATGTTGATATATTTGATTTTAAAATTATTTGCTGCGAATAATCACAGGCTCTTGAATTCTGCAAACAATTTGATGTATTGAGTATTTATTTTAATAATCATCACGTACCTTGTTGTTTTTTTAACGAATTTTATTGCGTTGTTTTTGTTATAATATGTATGTATACCGTTCGTATTCCGACCTATTTTTTAAACTTGAGTTGTAACTTTAAGCAAACTTGTTTTTTTATATAAACAGTTGAACATTGAGAAACTGGATTTGAGTCCATGTGTTCTAATGATGTGAAAACAAAAATATCCTCCATTGAAATTACGCTGTCATTGTACTGGTTTATTGTTGTCAATTTTTTTTTAAATCTCAACGACAGGTATTTCAACAATTTCACTTTTAATCAAGTTTGCGTATTATAAAGCATCCAGTACTCATAAACGCAACTAAGGTAATCAAGGGCGACAACTTACCTTCACGCGCATGTAATTTGCTTATATGGCAAAATAACTCAAGTCTTTATTGTAAACAAATGTCATTGCGTAGTCATTCACACTTTTCTTGTGCAATTAATTTTGTATATTACGATATTCTAACTAATGTTTGCGAAAAAAAATGTTTTGCCTCGACTCGATTCCTTATTTAAACCTTTTTTTTTGTGTGGATGTGGATCCCGTGTTAACATTTTAAACATATATCACTGCAACGAAAAGAAAAATTAAATTATATATTTAACATTCTTACTTTTCTTGTTCTTTTATTAAACAACCTCAGATCCTTTCGTTTTATTACATAAAAATAACTCCCTTCTTATTTTTTCTTAACTTTGTGTATAATAAATGTTTACAATATATTAATCTAAAATAATAAATACTACAGTTGTAATTTAAAAAATCTGATTGTACTTACTCCTTAATTTTAAGATTAAACGCATTAAACAATAATTGAGCACGCCATCTAGTGTGATCTATAGTAACTACTTATTATCCATCTAGCGAATTAAAGTGATAAATTAATAATCACAGTTAAATATTTTCTTGGTGTTTTACAAAAAATCCGCTAGATGGCGTATAAATTAATGTGTGGTAAAAGTATGTAGTGTAATATGCATAAATAAAGCGGTAGTTACTAGATACCTATTAATTCTTTACTATTCATTTTATATATACATCATTCTTATAAGACTATTGATTGTAATGGTATGATCCAAACTACGAAGGTAAAAATGTTTGCAAGAACTTAGATAAAGAATAAAATATATTATATTTTATAAGTAATTACCATTTCGTATATCTAGTAATGGCGATCTACTGGAACAATGCTTCATGTACGCACTCATAAGTCCATTATTTTTTGCAAAGTTCCTGTTAAAACAGTTATATGAATAACTTCGCGTGAAAACTTGTAACTATAAAAATATATTAAGTGTCTCTTAACCCTGTTTTATGAGTAGGATACACGAGTATCCAAGTCATTAATATTGTACATTATTATCTATCGACATATCGTTAATTTTTAAAAGCTTTTTTTTAATGATTATAATTTATTAATTTATTCCTTTCGGCGCTCCACACCTAGTGATTATTAATTTTCAAAACGGATGTAGTGTTCACTCCTATGTGTGTATATCTCTAACGGTTACGACTTCACCATTGGTAAAACACTTTTTTTGCTTTAGAGTAATTTTTCATCGAAGCATCTCGTTATGTACTCGTAGGTTTAAATGCAGAACTCTGATGTATGATATGACACAGACCCTACAGGGTATCCAGTAAATAATAGATAGCTATTCCTCTCAGAACCTAAAAAAAATACATAACAATTTCATATAAATGTTACTTAGGTTACTACCTATATGAAAAATACGAAATTTGATACGGCCATGACATTATTGATCGAAGATGGTTTATTAGCGACTTCGTCTCCTTTAATTTTAAGTTTTGTAGATTTAGTAGATAAGGCACTATTGGACTGATATGCCTTGACAGATAAAAGTCCTAAATTAAAATAAATTTAAAAAAACATTATTGAGTAGGTACTACGGCTATAAATTGAATAATCTCCAGGAGTAATTATATGTGTATGGCCAAACCAAAATACATTGCACATAAAATAATTTGTATTTCTATAAAATTATACGCGTTTATTACAATATATTCCAATGACTTAATATGAAACTTAAGTTCAAGAAAGCTTTAGTAACAAAAACATACTTATAGCACGTCCCAATGCTAAAGTTAGCCCTTATCAGGGGAAATTATTTATGTTCGATGATATCTATTAATGTTAATCGTAAATTCAGCATTCAAAAAAGTTTTAACGTAAAGGTTCGTTTCTAGGCATTTAAGTAATTAAAGTTACGATGACAGCCGCGGCGTCACTGCTTAAAATTACCATTTAGGAATGTTATTTTGTTTCCAATTATTTAAATTTAGATTTATCGTAATATTGCAGAATTTAATGTCATGTTTATTATGGTTTCTGAACTTGTCTTTATATGATCGCTATATACGAGCTTTTTTTTAAAGTAGTCGCGAAACGGAACTGATATATGAATTTTAAAAACAGGTTGAGAATAAACAAACTTAATTTTCAACGAATTTAATAAAAAATAATCAATAATATTTAATAAAATATACTATATACAGGATGGACACGAGAACCTCTCACATTTCAAAAGGCTGGTAAAGGAAAACTATATAAGATGTCAAAAAAAAAACCATAATTTGCCAGAAAGTTATGTACATTCATGTCACATTTAGTGTAGATCATGTTGCCCTAAATTTGCACACCCAAGACGAAATTGTTTTCCGGCCGGAAACACTAGCAGACTACGACACTGCGATTTTTTGAAATGTGGGAAGTTCCCGTGCCCCGCACTGTAAAACTAAGAGATTTTATTCATGCGATATTTATTTTGGTTAGTTTATTCCATTAGTATTCTAACCAATAGGCTTTTTAAACGTCGGCAGTATAAATAAAATAAGCAATATTAAGCCGTATTAAAACTTTTAATTTATTTAAAACATACATGTAAACACAATTAAAAACTAATAAAATAAAATCACTTCAAAACGTAACCTTTTAAATATAAGACGTAAAAATTCGGTAATTTCATATCAACTAAAAGTGAGGCATATAACAAACTTCATATTAATAGCAAAAAAAATGGCGCAATAAATTAATGGAAGATTTATAATTTATCTACGTTTACTATAGATATTTATTTTAATATTAAAGTTGTATGTATGTAAATTTAGTTAATAATTGTATCACGGCAATTAATTCTTATTTAAAGAACATATCGCCAAATTTTCCAAAGTATATTAAAAATAATACAAATAAATCTATACTTTATGGTGAGAAGATATCAGTATACAAAAATTTAGATACATTTTCAAATCTTATCACATATCGAATATATATATTCTAATTGATTAATTAACGATGCCGTGCAAAAAGTTTAATGCAAATTGTGGAACTTATAGCCCGTCCTCTAAATCAGTCTTATTATTTTATTTAAAAAACAAAACACGATCCTCGCATGGTTTTTTAAAAGCGGATTCTTTTCTTTTTCTTCTTTACGATTTCTTTTTAATACCAGCATTTTTACTCCGACATATGATATTAATATATTATATAAAGTTGATCTAGATTAGGACCTATATAAAAATTGTACATAGGGTTTTATAGTTTCCCCACTGGCTGGTTTCCGCGGTTTATTTTGATCCAACTGATATTTCGTAGAATGACTAGAAATTTTTGTTATCCATTCACCCCTCCAGGAGTGTCCTCATCGTAACGTAAAACATGTTAAGACAAAAGAAGTAATGGAGGCTGAGTAATCTTTAAATAATCCAATCCTTATCTGTTTCTGTTATCATTCATTTGGCATAGTAACAACGTTTTTTATTTATAATTTAACAAAAAGAACGCGACTTTTGGTTTTATTAATCAAAGAATGTAGTTTAAAGTTGAGAATAATTTGTTAGGACTAGAAATAATTATATAAGTTTGAAAGTACATATTTCATTCACATTTTATAATACAATTGTGTTTCGAATAAGGCTGTTATAATAAACTTAAGATTTAATGAGGAGTAGTTGTAGGGTAGTTGAATGTTTTTAATTGAAATACTGAGCACGTAGATACTTCATAAGCATTACTTTTGTCTTTGCAAGACGAATTCCAGAGTATTCTATGACTACTTAATGAGCCACAATTTTTGAACAAGGCAATAAAATAATGAATTTGGAGACAATTTGAAAAATAATATCAAACGAGTTCATTTTAGGTGGTGCCTTAAATTCCGAAACAAAAACAGGTTACCATTAGACATAACTGTCAGCCATTTCTGATGATGACCAGATCTCATCAGGAAAACCCTAAAGGAAAGGAACAGAAGATGTTTTATCTCTTTCTAACGGGTATCTAGAATTTAGTATAAAAATGTGCCGCAGGACCAAATACCACAGTGCATTCGAGACTTAAGTTGTGACAACTTTGTGTGTTTAGAAGAGCTTTAAACATTTATTAAGGTATTTATCATCATTATTTTATTTACACATAATACTTACTCATTTTATTATATAATAATAATTATATTTTTTTTAAGTTCAACCTAATCTAATTTCAGCTTCAGTTAGGCATTATGTTTCGGAAGTACTTTAATATTATTTAATTACATAATTTTATTATTTATATTATTAATAGGCTAAGAATTTTCGCTACGTAATAATAATAATAATAAATACATTTACATAAAATCTTTTGACTCTAAACAAATACCTAATTTTTAAATAATATCATACAATATTTTCAATAAATATTCACTAATATATTTTTTTGTTTCAACCGAGAATTGACACTTAAATTTAAAAATTTTCAAAAAGTGGAGTTAATCACTTTGTGCACTGAGCGGCTCAAATGTAGTTAGGTTAGGTTAGATACTTATTACGATAGTGTTTTGTTTAAAAATGCGTTACTTTAAATTAGTAGAATATACCTAAATCACAATGTAAACAAACTATTAGCATATTAATCAGTGCAACGTCTGTAAAACGGATCGAAACAGGCTTTTTAACATAATTTAACATAATCTAATGGCGCTCATACAAAATTTTATAATATTTCAATAACACCTAAAACATAACATCCGTGAGTCATTCTTTCTGTTTTTTAATCTTTAATTAAAATGTGTTAAATTATAAATAAAAGTTCTTGTATGAACTTAAGTTTTATAAGTATTTTGTTTGTTAATAAATCGTAACTTATATGGTTAATGTACCTACTAGTATGTTACGTAGAGCAAGTATGTTTATGTGTGAATAGTGAACTGCTTTTAAATGCATGAGAGCTTTGACTTTTGCATACATTTACATACATGTGGCACCCTTCTCACATTCACAATACACTCCGCTGCTAACTATTCCGGGAGACTTGCAGATTAATCTGCTCTTTGTTTTAGAAACGCAGTAGGAATACAAATATTAAGTTTACTCGATTCTTGACTAAACTTATCTTGCAACTATTATACAAAGTTAAATTTACAATGAACTGGGTACTGATAAAAACTTTTACGTTTCTAATATTAAATATTGTATTTAACCGTTTATAATTTACCGTTTAAAAGTCTTAAAACTATCAAAATAAACATGACAGATTTATAACGATGTCTGATAGTTGTATCTGGAACAAACCGTTTCGAGATATATAGCAACTAAGTTTTGCTTTTAGTTATAGATTATTGCAATACGGTGTATTTTCTTATTGATATTTCAGCACATACTTTAAAAAATTGAAGTATTTTAGATGAAGATATAATGCATTTAAATAAACCTTGTTAAACTAAAGCATTTTTTCTAAAATTTCACTTTACTTCATGTCTCAGGCATTGTGTTATGCAAACATGTTCACTTAAAACTTAGAAACAAAAAGTTTGTTTATGATACAAATTCTGTTTCTAAGCAAATTAAGTTCTTTAATTTTAATATAATTATATCCATATATTTTGTTCACAGATGTTGAAGTTAACATTCTTTTTGTTAGCATTGACCGCTTGCCTTGCTATCCCAGTTGAGCAGGAAGCACCAGGACCGGCACCAGCTCAAGGTGTTATTCCACCACAGCCGGTTGGATATGACGAAGTTCCCCCGCCTCCCCCAGCACCCCAAGCACAAGGACCACCAACACCTGGACAAAAGCCAGAAGGAGATCTTAAAACTGACTCAACCCTGTGGTGGGGTTATCAGCCTTATTACCGTGCCCACGTTCATCATCACACTCCTAGGTAAATTGTTTTTACATAACAACTTTAGTTTAATTTCAATTATTATAGATGCCGCTTGATGTATAATAGCGCGTGGTCTACCTTCTACCACAAACAGATGTTTGCAAGTCCAGGTGCCGATCTTAAGGTGATAAATTTGCACCGTCCAAGTTGATCAAAAAAGCAACTAAGTCGCTGAGAAACGACTGAGCTAATAAAATAACCTTTGTTGATCTGTTTTCTAAACATTTACGTAGTAATGTAGCTCTTTAACAGTAATCTTCAAATAAATGAAAGTATTATATTATCATTAAGATTAGCTAATATTTCTATGTAAATATGTATATTTATTTTTGTTGCAGATATTATTACTCATATTACACACCTTATTACCAAAACTACTACAGATCCTACTATTGGTGGTGAAGACAACACAAAAAATCACATAACGCGTTACATTAATTTTAAATGTTTATGAAACAATTACTGAAATTCCTCTCTATTGAGTACAAATACTCTATCTGTGATTAGAATAATCTAAAATATAATTAAATACAAAAATAATTTTGTTTAATTTCAAAGTACCCAGATGAAGCCCAAAGATAACAGAATTGATAAATAAAACAGCATTATTCATCGTTACACTTTAAAATTATATAGCAGACTTTACATCTGTGGCTAAATATAAGGAATTAATAGCAATATCTGATGATACATAAGCCATAGACTTTGCAAATGTTGCTAATGAAATAGTATTCATAACAATTCTATTAGCGACATGATTCAAAAATGCTCCTCTTGATTGGGCAGTGTATTTTATCGCCAACTTCATCATCCTGTCACAAACTAACGATTTGGACGTAGCAATTTTTGCTTCCTTGCCAACCTGTTGTGCGGCAGTTTTAGCCAAGTTCATCATCAATTCTTGGTGATTGGACATACCTGTTTTTGCCAACATCACTGACATTTGGACTTCCGTCGAAGCTGTCAACGCTCGTCTCATTGCAACAACACTTGAAGCTGCCAAGTACGCTATATCGCCAGCATATAATATAGCTTTCTTAGCCTTTAGTTCTAAACGATCAAGTTTTTGTTTTGCTTTTTTCTCATTTTCGACTTCTTCTGGTGTTTCATCTTGTTCTATATCAATTATACCTCCTTCATGTAAATTTAATTGCTTATGCAAATTGTCAACTGAGTCCGTCCATTCATCAAGTTCAGGAAGGTTTGGTTCAAATGTATCTAGAATAACAGAATCATTTTTCGGTATATGTAAGGACGTACCATTAACATTCTTATCTACCATTATAACCGTTGAATCATTAGCTAATTTTAGTCCTTTATTTTCAAGATCCAAAGTGGTTTGATTCAAGAAGCCTTTCGAATTAATCAATAATGCTGGATCACTTTTAAATATATGTATTGATTTTTTATTATTCGTTTTAATTAAATCATAAGGTGTTTTTGGGATATTAAATAGTGGAAAGGTTTTACTAAAATTTAAATTTGTGTTATTATTTGATGGGGACATTTCATTCAAAATTGCCGAGTATACTAATGACTTTTCAGTAGCTTTTGGTGTTGGACTTTGGCTTAACTCATCATCTATGAAGTCTTTCTTTACAGATCTCTTTTTCCGTAATGCTAAATCAATGTTTTGCTTTTTAGACAAAGCTGTAGTAAATGTATTATCTTTTAAAGCTGATACGATAGACGTTTCCGTTGCAATTAATGATATTCCATAAACTAAATGGTGAAGTTCGTATTCCGTAGATTCCTTTGTAACACGCAAAATATTATTTGCAAGTGTTCGAGAAATGTAATCCAAAATTCTTCTTGTCTCTATGGCAGTTATGCGTTTATTTTTGCCGGATGCATCTAACGCTTCTTTAGTTATTCGTGTGACTTTATCCTGAATTTCCAAAATAGTCAATACAGACGAAACTAAATTCTTTGATAATTGGTACAGCGAATCGTCCATCTTTTTATTGTTGGTAACATTCTGCGTACTTTTTAATATTGCTGCGTCCAAATGATTTAAGACATTATGTGGGGAATTGATTATAAATCTATCATCTGTTGGAACTGGTTTCTCAGCAATCGAATTTGATATCTAATTGATAAAAAAAGTATTAATTTATGATTTCTTTAATATGGTATATATTCCGTTGGTATATAAAAGCAATACTTACAAATACGATAAATATTATCAACTCAGTACAATACATTTTGCGTTACATCCACTGCCGATAAAGTCACTACGAAATAAAAAGTTAACAATAAAAAAATAATTGCCAATTTGACTTTCTAGTTGTAAGTGTTAATTTTTGAATATTTGAACTATTATAATTGCTTTGTTTTGATATATTACCCAACAAAAGAGTTAAGCTTGTTTATTCTGTATTTATTCTGATACATTCTTCTATAAGACAGCAAAGGACGAAAAACTAAATATATATTTGAAAATATCCCTTTTCTCAATATCTTTTAGTGCCCTCCTTTACAAATCTACTACGACTTTTGAATCTTCATGAATATATATGTATATATAATATTCGTCTTTAATAATTAATATATTTACTGTAGAAATACAAAACAAAAAAACAATAGAAAAATCAACACCATAATAATAATAAAATTCTCTGTACTTACCTTCGCTAAGATCATGTTAATTTATTCATTTGTTAACAAGAAAACTATTAAAATGTAATTAACATATGTCACATATAGAAATGAAAACTACGGGATAGTAAAAAAACAACTGTTTCAGGAAATATTGTTTAATTCATATTATAAAAATATTATTAAATTACATACTAAACACATACTTGTATTGCACAAATTCGTCATTAAAGCCATCATTATTTCAGTATTTTTTAGAACTAGAGTTAACCAAGGAACGCAGGTAGGACCTTTATACGGCCTCTAGGTCCAGCTACCTGAGAAATTTCTCCAAAGGGTGACGCATCAGCAACATTGTTTGAAGGAAGCAAGTCACTTTCTTGGCCAGCGATGTCACGGCGTACTCTTACTTCAGACGGGGACGGCTCAGCAACACCAGCAGCGTTTGCCGCAGCACCAGACTCCGACCCGTCTTTTTTTGTAGCTGGTGGTGTTGGATTTTGTTTTTGCAGAATGTGCTGGATGACGTCGTCGTCTGAAGGTGCGGCCAAGCACATTACCGATAGAGTCACCAATGCGACTACGAATATTATTGTACGCATGTTTTACTCCTGCAATCTTGCAACACTTAGAGAGTTGAGCAAGTGACCGATCGACTGACTACGACTCGAGTTAACTCTTGGTATATATGGATATGCATGATGACACAAAATATTACCTTGTAATAGGGTAAATTTGTTTGTTGTGCACATATTATTTGAAAAAGGCAACACTGACGCACGTTCTTTCAACAACTGTATCGTTTCCTCATGGGCCTTGGGATGTTCTGGCATGCTAATCGAACTATAAACAAGTAATTCTCGAAGTTAAAATGATAACAATAAAAAGCAACAAAAGTATTAGCACTTGTCATAAGATTCTTGTAATACGCCATATTAGGATCTAATGATTTGTTATAAGTTAATTTCGTGACCATGTAGATTGAAGGCATTTGCATATGCAACTGGTTTCTACCGGTGTCATTTGGTCACGTGAACGAGTTTATTATCTATTGTGAAATACTTTCACGTAATGTGATAAAGATTATTGTTACAATATTTTAATATGTTCATAATCACTTGTGTCAATACATAATAGATGCTACCCACTAACATTTACTTTAATTAGGTACTTCATCGGGAATACGCTAAAATTCAACATGAATGTTACAATATTTATCACAAAAACATAATCATGTATTTGCACTTACTTAAGATCAGGTTGCAAGTAATTTAAAATATAAATAAATTTATTTGGAAATAATATTTGTTATTCTTTATCAGGGTCATTTTGTTTTATGTCAAGTATTTTCTGATATTTATAAAATGTATTAGATTAAATAAACAAGATTTACTGGTGAAGCTACGTGACTATAAAGACGCATTTAGTACCTACTTTACTTTCACAAATAAATATTATTCTCTCTATGTTTACCAGCTCAGAGAGTGCTTTATAGCATAACAATTGCAACAAAACATTGTTCATGGTCTTTATAATATTGACGCCTATTTATAATCCTAATTAGCACATTTTAGGTGTCATGCGTTCCCAAATTCATCTTCACTTAGCATTGTCACTTCAGGCTATATAAAGATTTGGGCATCAACAAAATGCAACAGAAAGAGCTTATATTCAAGTAACTAAATATATCATTTAATTCCTGGAAATTTTATATCGTCAAAATATGGCATTAAAATTGGCAACTCTACTCCTATTCGCACTGATGATTTGTGTTCAAGCAGTACCTCTACCGTCTCCAAAAGTTGAAGAATCTGATGAAGAATTAAATAAGTCAACAGAGCTGTCTACGCCAGAAAAGCCAGCCAAAGTACTAGAAATAGTGGAAATAATTGATACGGTCATTGTACCAGTTAGTACAGAATCTACACCAGCAGATAAAACGACGACAAATACTGAAGTCAAGCAGGATGACGAAGAGAAAAATTACGATCATAAAGTAGTGAAGAGATCTGCTTTACGTGGTGATAATTCTAATAATGATTTATTAGCTGAACTTGAAAGCTTGGATAATGATAATAGCGGATCCAGTATTGCTGGACGAAGAATTAAATTCTTGCCAACTTGGTTAGGCTAATACTATATGTGGAAAATACTCGTATGTAGGGATAAATTGTAAGTATTTATTATGATTAGCAGTGAGTGTGTTTTTGTTACGATAAATGAAATAATACAGTTGAAATAAAATTTGTTTTTGTTTATTAATATCGTGTAAATAATGTATTCTTATTTATTGTTCACTGTAATAATTATAATTATATTATAATTTTAAAAAACGACATATAATAAATAAATTATTATATTAAAATGGTTGACATTTTTTATTACAATAACAGTCCTAGTAGATTTAACCTCGCATACTATACATGTGTCTAGCTGTTAGACCAATATTACTTTTAGTTAAGTCCATATCATTATTTCCCACGAAATTCAAGTCCCTTTTCAAACGAGCTCCTTCAGTATTTTTCTCAGTAATATCGTACGTCGAATATCCAATATCGTCTTTTATTAGTATCTTAGTTTTTAAAACTTCATTTATAATAACTCCAACGTCACTTTTCTTCAAATTCTCCGAAATATTATCAACAGGGACATCGACTATGACTACATCTTTTGTAGTAAAATCAGGATTGTAGTCATTACCATCTTTACGTCCGTGTGGGATTTTAAGAATCTCCGGATTCAATAGTAGACCCTCAATAATGAATGAAGTTCCACCATGTGCCGCCAGTAAAATTAACACGGCAACGAATACATCCATCCCCGCTTCACAAAGCAGTCTGATAGAATAATTATTCCGAGTTTTGTTTATATGCATGTTAAGACGTCAATGAAGTTTGATGTTCTATATTGTTCGGTGCTAATGAAATTTGCAAATATTAGCTTTTCTTGTAAAAACGACATAACTATAGGTGATAATGTAAATCGTATTTCTCTGATACTTTACGTAAATAAAAAAAAAAACAAATAATTTTTGAAATTATATTGCTCATAATTTGAATTTTCATTAAAAATACTAAAAAGGATAACCCAAGACCAAATTCAAACCCAAAGAACAAATCTGAAAATTATGTAGGTAATTCTTAATGCTCATTAACATTACATTGTATTCTGAAGCTTTAAGTCTGGCTTACGATCATACCAAGTTGGTAATCCTGCTGCAATCTGCAAACATGTAAAATCATTATAGTTCAATAATATTCCTTATTACACCATTATTTAAACAAACCTTAATATGTTTTGTAAATAGTTCGAAAGTTCTGGTAACTACGGATTCTCAGCATTGACGTCACAACTTACTAGCACTCGTTACGTACGCTAAAAATACTCTTTTACACACTCATCCATCAAATATATTTTATTATTGGGATTAATATATTATTTTTAAATTATACATACCTACGAAATATATATTGTTATGATATTTTACTATATACGGCCAATTAATTAAATTCTAGTGAAGATAATCGTAAAATAGTAGTGTTCTTTAGCTATGTGTTTCTCTTGAAGTGATAATAATGATAATTTGTATTAATATTCTTTGTCATATTTTTATGTTGTATATAGTCAATATAATAACCCGAATGGAAATGATTTTCTGAGTTTGGTACAAGTATACAAATTTGGTAGTTTTGTATCCAAAAAAGTAATATGTAGGTAATAATAAGTTATGAAATGTAAAATACTTCGTCATTAACTATAGGTATTACACTAGTTACGTTCAGATATTCATTTATGTATTGAAATTCAGATTGACCAATTAAATATATTTTTAAAATACAGCAATGTATAAGATCTTTAATATTATTATCATTTATTTTGTGTACCTAACAATTTAAATATTAGATTGTGCTTTTTTATATTCAAAAAGTTTTTGTTTAAACATTTATTTGTTGAGTTTTAATAGTTTTCTTCGAGTCGTAATCAATAATAATAATAATAATAAATCCTTATCGTTTCAAGTTAAAACAAAGACAAAAATAAAGACTAATTTTATGTAAATATTTACTAAATTATTATCTCTCAATAGTGACCTTTTCCACCTAATTTTTATTGGAGTTAAACAATATTTTCATAAGAATCTATAATTTCTATACAAATATTCAGAGATGTAAGTTATAATAAAACTGCTACCAATACTATTTTATGTTTTTAAAGTCTCCAATTTGTAATATCTAAATGAAAAATTAAACAGAAAAAACATTTTCATTTCTAATGTAAATACTGTTATAGGTTCTAATATTTACTTTGTAGGTTAAAATCACGGTACAATATCACAGTTATGTAAACATTACCCACATTTCATTATGACTGAATTATTAATAACATCTACGTTTCTTTTTCAGTATCTCTTAGTGAAGTATAGTATTTACTGACACGTGTTAAGCTTGGCGACTTTCCATTGATATTAAGTATTCTTAAATACATACTTAAAAAACCATTTGTAACAATACATCAACGCTTCATCAATCATTTCAAGAACGTGTAATTAATAAAAATAAAGTATACTATAACTAAATATTTTTTTTAATTTTTCCACATAACATACTAAAACAGTTTTGTCAATTGTTTATTTTTTGGAATCATTGGAATTGTTTAGTATACTTTTACACAATTTGTGCTTTTTGATTGAATATTGGAAATAAAGTATGTGAACGAAAACGCATAAACAGTTGAACTGGAAGGCTTATGAAAATGATATTTTTGTGTGCACAATTTCTATTTTATATGATATGTGTCACTCATCCTTTAAAAATTATTATTCCAGAACTGTGCCCGAACACACAATACTTGCTTTCTCATTTTAGAAGTCAAAAGAAGACAATCGTCGTGAGAATGGATGCAGATGATAATTCAGATTCGCATATGGAAAGTGCATTTTTGGAATGCTTCATACGAGACAGTGGGGAACATTCTTTCACAATAATCAGTGATATCGAATTCAATTTCCAAATTTGGAAGATGTTGAGAAGATTAAGAAAAATAGAACCAAATATAGTGATTTTTACAAAATTTCCAACAACAAGCATTTTAGAAAAACAACTTATTAACATTACTCTACATAGTAAATGGTCGTTGACAGTAATAATTGCGACTACAACAGAAGAGAGGTATAAATGTATTGGGGGTAAAATAATTGCTGAAATGTTTGCAGAGTTAGAAAAATTCACGAACAATTTATGGTATAATTTTCGAACTATAAACTTAATAGTATATTTTCCATTTGTGTGTCCAGAATTATTTATAAGTTACGGTAATAAAACAAAAAGTAACAAAACCGCATTATACCGGAGATCCATTATATTCACACCAATTGAACAAAGTGTACATTTGATATCAAAAGGACGATGTAAAGAATTGACACAAGATTATCCTGTGCGAGTCAGTATTTTCAGAAGATTTCCTACATCCGTAAATGAAAGTGATTGTGATAGAATAACAAATTTTTTGACATATAATAAGGAATTAAGTAATGGATACTGTGGCTTGGATGGCTTAATAATGTCAACTATAGTGGAATACTTCGGTTTTAATATAACCAAACCACAGTTCGATGCGGCTAATGTATACGGTTACCTAAATCGCCAAGGACGGGTTACAGGAACTTTAGGAAATATTGTTAAAAACGAAATAGATATTTCGTTCAATTCAAGATTCTTGACATTTTACGGGGTATCTGGATTCAATTTTTTACATTACGTATATTCTGATTATTTGTGTGCCATTGTCAAAAGGTCTGATGAAGTACCATTATGGTTGTTTCCATATGACGTGTATAGCTATGTAATGTGGACGTTGTTAATTACAACTTTGACAATAGTTGGAATATTCCTCTGGCTGAGTGCAAAATGCTCTAAATCAAAATTCAAGAATGAAAGATTCCGAAGTTTTGTTATAGATTCTATTATAACGGGACTGTTTGGATTTTCTTCAATGAAAACTAAATTTTTAATTTTAAAAGGCGTATGCTTCTTCTCTTCTGTTATCTTTACCGCTATGTTTCAAGTGAGTGTATACTGTATAGTTTCATAAGTAAAAAATATTTTTAAAATACAATTATTCATTAATATTATTATCATTTCAGAGTCACGTAAATTACGCGTACACAACTTTAGTTCGTTATCGTCAAATTGATAACCTTCGCGATTTAGAAGAGTTCAGCGGAAGAGTAATAACTTCAACTGGAATTCTAAAGCTGATCAATCCGCCTTTGAACGAACATCATAAGAAACTCTTGAAAAAAGTTGTTATTGGTGACAACAAGACATATTCCTATGAACAGTTATTAATTGAATGCAAAGATTCTTCATTGGGACGGAAATCTGATATGATTTTGCAAACATTAAAATATTACACCGACAAGAATGGACAACCTCTTCTTCATGTTGTAGGAGAATGCTTCAAAGGTTTCTTTCTTTCCTTTATTTCGAATAATGGTTAGTTTTATTATTATTTGTTACTATTATTCTAATCTTATCGTTGATGAGTAATTTTGTTTGGAAGCTTGTAATTAATTCCATTTACAGGCAATACGAATAGTGATGAATATTGTAATTTTCTATAAATATGTATTTAAGAGTGTTAATGAAAGTAGACATCCATAGAGTCTAATATGTTCCATTATTTTGGTGTCCTACTACCACTGCCTACCTTAATTTAAGAACTTTCTTAGATTGAAAAATACTCAATAGAATTCCATGAATATTTTCAATTTTTTATTTGCTAAAATACAGTAACTCAAATATACTACAGAAACCTTATAAAATATTTATATGCTCGCAATATTATCAATGCTGAAATACCTCCTTTTCTCTTTCAGAATTACCATTCACAGACGATATAATGATAATAGTAGAGCGTCTAATAGAAGCTGGTCTTCCAAACCAATACTATCATTGGACTCAATGGTCACTAGGCCTTTACGACTCGTCAATTGCAATGAAGAATTCAGTACCTCGGCCCATGTCATCCATTTATTTACCGGATTTACGTATAGCTTTTTCAATATTAGTCAGTGGATATTTTATATCTATCATTGCTTTCATTGTGGAGAAGTTTCTTGTGTAGGAGAAATTTATTAGTGTATTACAAACTAGACACGCCACTAATTTGTACAAAAGCATGCAAATAGTGTTCGTGTATTAGTACTCTATTATTGACATGTATGAATCTACGAATATAACAACCTTTAAGTTTAGTAATAAAAGGGTTAATAAAAAAATAAATAAAAAACATAACTTTAAAAAATATTATATTTTTATTGATTGCCCGAGCAATAACAAAGCTATAATTTTAGCGAAATTTAAATACAAAAATCTCAATCTCTATAAACTATTATAATTTGTCGCAATATTTTAACAGCCATTATTGTATTTTTGCTAGACTATTCTTACAGTCATACCTTTAAATAACTTCATGTAATAAAATAACAATAAAAAATTGAGTATTTAAAAAAAGCGGTACGGCGAGACAGCTGTGATAAAGCGGTTCGTGACGTCAGTAAATGATCATTTACGTGAAATTTATTAAACTACTTTTCTCCTTCCAGAAGACTTATAATAGTCTTTTTGGGTAAATTAAAACCATCATAATTAAAGCTGAAATTTTACATGACGTTATTCATAGGTAAAAAAAACATTGAATTAAATACATCTATATATATATCATATGTATAAATTGAAAAGTTACTTCGAGTTTTACAAAAAGAAAACGCTTATACTTTGTAACGAACAGGTCAATTTTAGGCTTAATTCTAAGTAGGTTTAAAACTTGTAAGGGGATATTTTTGAAAATAATATATTATTTAGTAGTATCGTGTATTGGTGGCTTTAAAATCAGTTTGTTTTTTTAAAAAAAATATGAGTCTTCTTTTTTATATAATCTGAAACGGTTTCCCGATTTACACATATATAAATATAGAAGAGAAGACAAATATGTATAATCTACTTTTGCTTATAGAGAGCCACAAACCAAACCAGGTACACTTATTAGATCAGTGGTTCTCAACTTTTTCTGTTGCGGCACACTTTTAACGATTTCAAAATTTGGCGGCACACAAAGGAAAAGATAAGTTTTAAAATTATTAAATCATAAAATCAATAATATTAAACATATTTGGAGGCACACTTTTAGAATTTCGTGGCACAGTGGTTGAGAATCACTGTATTAGATACTGTGGACTAATGTTGTGTTGTTCCTGGTATCTTCCAATATATTTAATTCAATGTTAAAAATAAGATTTTTTAATATATATTTTAAGCTAATATAAATGCTAATGTTAGGCGGACGAGTAAAGCTGAGTGAAGTTATAAGGATCCGAAACTAAATATGCAACTGTTTTCTTTAAAATTCACTTGGTTTGATAAGACTGTAGTCACCACAGACAAACGACAGCGATTTTAAACCGAACAACCACTCAATGTAGTTTCTCAATTACACAATACATTTGACTTTCTTTTAATGCTCGAGATATTGTTCCAATGAGTTTAAGACTTGAAAAGTTTTGAAAGGGGAGAAAATAGAATAGAATTTATGTCTTTTTTAACACACAAAAAATTACTACTTATCTATAAAATAAATTATAAATTAAATATAACACTTGTCTTTTAATATTTTGTAAACTTTACTCAATCCACCTATTGGCTAAAATACATCTTAATATCACAAATTTCACATTTTGACTAAATCGGTTAAGTCTTTCCATTTTTATTAACTTGAGCATACGACACTTTTTCCCTAAAAAATAATAATAATCAGCTTAAAAAAATCCCTGGACCGATATATTAATTATTAAACAAAAATGCATTATAAAAATTAAATGCATTAAAGGACAATAAAAATAAAATAAAAACCTAAACCTAAATAATAATAATAATAAAAAACAATTTTGTCTAATAAAATGATATATCAATAAAACATACAATGCATTATTGTATATACATATATACGAACTAATTAGAATTTGGAACGACACGAACGAGGGAGACACAAATATATCTCTAACTCGCTTTCTCTATTACTTACACTCCCACGCAGACAAAACCCCAATAACCAACCGCATAGTGTATAAGAAGAAGTATGAACAGTCAAAATATTTGTGTAATGTATTTTAAAACTAACTTAACGCACACATGGCTCTTCAAGCCGGCATAGTGGGGGGTGATGACTGTTTGTAGTCATTTCCCTGTCATCAATAAAAAGTATCTTCGTTCATGGACTGTATTCAAACTTAACACCAGACAGATTGCGGTCACATAGATTTTGGGATTTAACGAATTACGTTTAAGAAAATATCCATACTTTTTCTCATACACAGAATTTTAAAAGGAGCATTTTAGATGTCTCTTAAAATCTAACCTAACACCCATCCCTAATTGTCAAAAATGAACTGTTTGATAAATATGTTTTTTTTTTATAAAAATTTGTACTTTTGGTAATTACATACTAAAGTCTATTACACTTACAGATTGATCCAAAATTGTATATTTATATTAAAGCTAGTGTTATATTTCACAGCCTATGTTTACTATAGTTATATTAGAGTTAGGACACACGATTTTATATGGCAATGGACGAATTGACGGTTCCTCGAAGTATTACTTCTACTGTGTTATTACAAAACAAAAGTAGTAAATCGGATAAAAGTTTTACATTAATTAAAAAGTAATACATTAAAAATTACAATAACAATATGGCGACGTATAAATAGCAATTTGTGACATAAAATATTTACAACTTAAATAAAAATAAAACTTCTAATAGTAATCTAAGTAAATTACGAGAAACCGCCGCAATCATAATATGACACTAATTAACGAGTAATTAATATTAAGTTATTGATCAATCTGCGAGATAACAGAGAAAATATTAGAAAAAGCCTAATTTACTTTGTTCACTTTTTCACACGTGCTGGCTTCCTACCACTCTATATCATGGGCCCCGGGACTACTCTAAGGTTATTATGAATCGTGGAACAACGTAATAACGCCTCGTGTTTTATTATTCCAACACTTCACTTAATGCTAAGACGCCATCACTACAAAACAGTCTGCCTATGACTCTTTCACTTCTAAAACTCTTCCTACTCTTCTACTAAAACTCTTCCCAGGGCGTGTTGGCTCATGATTAGAGAAATGGAAAGCCAGTCCACATAAGAATCCTTTTATTAATATTTTTCATAATATAGTTTTAACAGTAATATAAATTAAGGACGCTGGCACCGAATTTATTTTTCAATAAACCGTACACAAATTATTAACATTGATTTATTATATACTCATTCCAATTATTATGAATACATAATATAATTTGACAATTTTCAACTACTACAAAAAAAATCTGTCGCCCAAATATTGTATATTTTTGACATTCCATAATAATAATTACAATCTAATAAAATCCCTTAATGTAACCAACCAGACTTGAGCTAAAAACATTTAAAAAATCATCCACCAAATGTATTATAAAGGAATGGATTATACAAAAAATAAGTACAGACATCACTTAATTTGTAATGGAAGTGTATTCCATCCTTACTCCCCAGATCCCCAATCCCAACCAAGTAACATGAATATACTAAAATAAACTATCAATGTGTAAAATGATCACAATTCCTATTAAATGGGACGAATAATTATTGTTTTTCATCAGAGCAGACTTCTTCTTATGTCTTCTTAAATACCAATAACAAATCCGCAGATGCAAATATAAATAAAACACAAAACCAAAAAAGCAAAAAAAAACCCTTATAAAAAACATGGCAAGTTAAAATTAAATATCATCTAACAGTTGGCAATAAAATGAGCAATGTTGCAAGCAGTAAAAGAAGCCACCGCTATTTGGTGTGACCGTTCCTTTTCATACTTGATTTTAGTTTTAAATTATTTTGTGAGTCGACTAGATCATGACTAGAGTCCGCGACTGTGTTTAATGATTGTTTTGAATTATTGTCGGAATACCATCCTGACATCCGTTTGACAGCGTCCTCCCACCTCGACAGGATAGGTAGATAATGCGCTTTGACACTTGCACGTGGATTAAACACGCGCTCAATTTTTCTTAATGATAGTAATTCTTCTTTAGACTTCCATATACCTGTAAAACAGGTTATTATATCAACAAAAATATTATATTACAAATACATAAAAAGTATATAATCTTAGGTAGCACTAACAAGGAAATAAAGTTTAAATTAAGAAGGTAAAGAAACCGTCTTCGCATCTTCACCACAAAATAAGCTTACCTAAATGCAAACCGCTTATAAAAGCAGCACCAAGCGATGACATCTCCACATGCACAGGTCTCTCCACTCTAAGGCCAGTTAGATCTGCTACCAACTGTACTATAAAATCGTTATTTGACACACCACCATCCATTCTGAAAATTAAAAAATTTGTTTTTTTTTATTACATAAGGCGTGATGATGGAATCTATAAGACCAGTTTAGAGTGAAATTCTGAGCAATTCCGTCTCTGCTGAGGATGGCAACTCTTCATAGAGTTATATTTGCTGGAATAATAATATCATTTTCTTACAAAATATGTTTGTGTAAAATAATTTTCTAACAATTACTATGACATGTAAAATAGTACTTTAATTAGATTTTTTATAATAATTACTATATTTATAAAAAGTTATGAATATATCGGGAAGCATGCGTTTTATTTCTATCAGTCAGTCAGAAGGATTAGTTTAGGAATAATTAAAACTAATCCTAAAATTAAATCACTTCGAATAATATATATTTATTAGAATAAAACTTATCAATGCAATGACACGCTAAAGACTTCTATTTATAATTTCATAAACATAATAACTAAATTTATTCATACGCATAGAAAATGACATTGAAAATTGCGCATAATTTTCTTATCAACAAACAACACATAAACATTACATTCGAACAGCTTATCTTGCTAATATGCGCGGCATTTGCTGCTTTTATCAAATTACGCTCAGAAATGAAACCGAAGTCAAGCGATTTGCACTATTCTTTCTTACTATGTAGTGAAGCCCATTAATGCTAGTTAATGCCATTTTTGGCTTCAAACGTTCGACTGAATCATCCGGTATATTTCAAGAAGCAAATGTCAAATGTAAACAAGTATTCTAAAATACACATAAATTTTCCTGCGTAGAATGTTTTTATGGATAAAAAAAATTATTTTGCGTTTAAAGTTTTGAAAACAATACACATACAATGTCCTGATCTCAAACTAGGATACCTTGTGCTATGGATTTCAGGACAAGCACAACATAAACATTAACATCCTATAAATTTGTTTCAACTGAGAATCAAACCCACGACCTCCAAGTAACAGACTGTCAGGCCAATCACCGTATCACAGATATCGTTATCATTTTATACAGTAGTTTATCTTTAAACAACTAATAAACAATTTACTTTTTTAAATAAACAATTCTAATCTACAAAACAATAATAGCAAAATAACTCACCGTATAGTGTGAAAATTATAATTAGTTTCGGCTCGAACACATTGATAAAGTAATGCAGTTCTAAAAGCTAACGACTCCAATACGGCTCGTACTAAGTGAGCTTTACTCGTCGACGCTTTCACACCAACGAATCCCGAAGCCGCAGTTGCATCGTTATATGGAGGCTGCAATAATATAAAAATGATTTTTTATAGTACTCTGGTATAGTACGCGCTGTATACACTTGAAAGTGTAGCATCATTCTTAAATTTGATAAATGGATTATTACCCCTAATCCACTAAAAGCCGGTATAAAGAAGGCACCATCCGAATCAGATACCGAATTTGCTAACGTCGCAGTCTCTTCTGGTTTATCAAACAAGCCTGAAATTTATTAAGAACTACCTATAGTATCATTTTCATTCGATCATTCAGTCAACAGCTCTTTGCATTTCATCATTTACAAGCAAAATAATAAAACTCACCAATATTCTGAGCCCATTTTATAATCGAACCAGTATCATTATTTGCGCCCTCGGCTACATACACCAAATCTTTACCCAGTTGCCATCCAACCACTGGATACAAACCGGAGACACTAGCATGAGCTGATGGGCCCGTGTTGATATTGAAAAACGTCCCAGTGCCCATTGTTAATTTCAAATCTCCCGGTTCGAAACAACATGAACCCCACATTGAGGCTGTTTGATCTGCCATCTGTTGTGTAAAAATATGTTTGTCTCTGTCTAACATTCTACATTATTAATTATAGTGAAACGAAAGACTATATTTATCTGATACTAATAAATTTTATAAGATTCATTCTCTACCTATCCTTTAAATGATTAAAATAGTTACTTACACAACTTAAAATAGGTATTGAATGTCCCCATATAGTAGGATCGGTTGCGGTAAAATGTTTTCCTGCCGTATCTACAACCGCCGGCAACGAGGAGCCGGGTAACGAAAACAGTCCTAGAGCCCAACTAGCCCAGTTCATCGTAAACGGGTCAAAAAACCCAGTCGCTGATGCTGAAGAGACGTCCGTTACGTGAAGTTTTCTACCTAAAATATAATTATGTAGTTTGTTTTAGCCTACCACGTCAGATTTGTGATTGTTTATTCTTCTTTGACGGTTATATCGTATTAACGAAAGAAGAAAAAAGAGAAGAAACGTAATTAAATAAATAATAAAACAAAGGATTTAAAAGATTATGTATAATATAACAAGTGTATTAAAGACGTTTAATATCACATTTGTACTGTAATTTGGCTTTAAAAGACAGAATAAAGATTTAGCAAATTTGTGGATGAACTTTAATTAAATTGAATTTACCATACATCGAGACTGGAGACTTTAAAATGCCTTAATATAAAATATATACAATATGTATAATACAATACAATTCATTCGACCAATACAGAGCAGCAAAGAGATCGCCAAAGCATATTCCTTTCATTATAGGTTAATCTGGCTACTTCCAACCTACGACCCGATCACAAATTTTACGTACTCTGGAATCCTGGCTTTGCTTCGAGTCATTTTGTATGAGAATTTGATAGAAAATAAATATGGTGGAAAGTCCCAAGTAAAATTCGTGGTTACTCCTCTGATCTAGAAACGGGGCTAGAACATTTTGTAGCAATTTTAAACTGCGCTAAGAATTGTCAATTTTGTATGAAGAATGGATAAATGACCTAAACGACTATATTTGTATTTAAAGTTTACGATTCTTTCTATAGTACAATTGTATTAAACTCACGCCTACTTGTGACTATGTAGGTCATTTTAACGTCGTTTTCTTTAATAACAAAAATCATATTTACAAGCAGATATTTCGGTTATAAATTCATTAATTTACTCGTGCGGTATAGGAGTACGTACAACATAAACTAAAAAAGGTCAAATATTAACTTCCTTGTCTATTTTTAACACAACAAAAAATTACAATATAAACACCAATTTTGTAATATAAAACACATTCCGTTTGTTAATAATAACAGGTTTTTATGACTCGTGACCGTGAACCATAATACGCGTAGTTAATTATTTCCCATAAGCGACGTAATTTCTAGAGATACTTCAAGTTCGTATACTAAGTAATCGATATAATTATAATATTATTGCTTTTTATGCTCAAACATTATTTATTAACCATTCGTATCATAAATTTCAAAGGCGTTTTAAATGTGTTTATCATATCAAACTTAAAAAAATCAATTTCCACAGAAGAAGCTAGAAGTTGTAGATATTATTTTTAAAAAGTGTACTTCATTTTTCATATAGTTTTAAATTGTAATTTTCATCCAAAAATGAATCTTTTCCTGGGTTATTTTAAGTTATGTGTAAATAACTTAATTTCTCTGACTCAAAATCTGTTGCAACATTTACACTACGTAATTGTCAAATATAAATAGTTATTAATATTTGAAGTAAAACAAGAATACGTTATAATATATTTCGAATAAAAGATAGTATTATTATGTTTTAAGATTCTGACAAGATCATATCCTTTATTTGATAAAAGCCGCGATGTCCGGACACAAATCTTAAGTAAATACATTTTAAAAATTTGATGCATTAAGTTGGTATCGAATCACTCTTTCTAATATAAATACTATCACAAATGCTTCCTTGTACTCGTATATTATAAAACATACTGTTTAACGAGACCAGCTGATCCGAATCACATCTCGTTTATCAAATAATATTCAAAATAAGGAATTTAATGCATGTAACATAGTATGTATATATTCGTAAAACACATTAAATGTTATGTAATTGGTCCATTGATAATTTTTAAGCACCACTACGCTGTGTATGGATGAAACAGCGTTAGTGATAATAGAGTTAATAATAATATAAATGCTCCGTAATATAATCAGGATTATTCACGATACTCTCCTTTCTTTATAGCAATTTGAAATAGTAAAGAAGTGGAACATTTTTAGCGTATTTGGAGATAGAATTTGCAGTTTTATTTTTGACTCTGACTAAAATAATCTACATACAAAAAAAGCTAGACTTTGATTTCTCGTCGTACTTTACCTGTAAGTTTATACAATAGCCAAGAGTCAAGCGTCCCAAACATAGCATCTCCAATTTGAACAGCCTTTTTTAATTCGGGTATATTGTTAACAGCCCAACAAAATCTTAATGTAGTCTGAAACAAATGTGCATTCTAAGACGATAAACATGGATTTCGTGGATACGCACTTTATTGTAAATCAAAGTTTATGTCACATTATTATGGAGATTCGTATGAGAACGCGATGCGACGTTATAACTAAACTTTTAAAGCCAGAAAATAACTGCGGACACGACAAGAAATATATGTAATATATTCGTGAAAACATTTGAATGGAATAAAGCCGGGATAGACAACTAGTACAATACAAATTAATAAAGTAAACTAAGTAACATAGAATGTATAATTAAAAACGTGAATAATAAATATAAACAGTTTTATTACATTATTTTTTAATATAAAGTCGCTGTTGAACTTTGTACTACAAACTCATTAAAATAAACAACTTTGTATGTATTCAAATCAATAAAATAACTAAGTAAATCGCTACCTATATTCACAAGTTAACATTATTTACATAAACTATTAACATCAGGTCAATAAAATCGATTGTTGTGAACTCGAAGATATTACTCGTATAATTTTTGTTTTTGATTAAAAGGACAGCACACTCAGTTAAGCTAATTAATATAGACGATTTACAAGCGACGTGTGAAACCAATGTATTTAACTTAAAATATTTATAATTTAACTGAAGCTTATTTTAATTCTATAAGCATGCTTTTATCTAAACACCCTATAATTAAACCGTGATGACGACATTAGTTTTACTCAGCAGATTAGCATATTACCATATCAATTTTTTAATCAACTACGGCGCTCCTAAGTTGGCTCTTTTTAGAGTAATATAAATATACTATAAATAAAAGTTTTAATCATCATAACTTAATAATTGTAGATACTACTTTATTAAACGAGAGAAGTACGGGAATATTTATAAAAACATAATAAAAATAAATGGAATCGTACGATCAGTTGACTGGGTTAAAGTCCAATAATTCATCAGAAAATTGTGTTTTATTTTGATTACATTTACTGCCCTATGAACTCTAATCTTCTCTTACACGTATGATATTTACTATAAGCAGTTAGTTAGAAATTTTCCATAGCATTCATTACCACTATATTTATTTATTTGTACCAACATTTCTCTACTATAAAATAGAAGAATGAGGGTAGACAGAACCCTCGCTATTCTAAAATAAAGAAAATACACATAGGAGTTTCAAATAATGGTTAGCAAAAGATTATATGCGATGTATGGTTTCGCCGCTTTCCTCACAACTCACAACTATAAAGCATCCAAATCCTTAGATTCACAATATTATAAAAAATATTACAAATCTATTATAGATATATTGGTAGTTGGTAAGGCTCAAAAACTAAGCTTACCTGAGTATTCATAAATTTTAAAACACTTCCTGCTCTAAATCTTTTACTTCTTAATATTACGTACAAGGCATAGGCACCGGCTCGTACAGCCTACAACACAAAACGAAACTATTTTTAAATTCAATTGTCTATGCAATTTTGAATCTCTTTATAGTGTTTTTTCTTAATTATATGAGACTCGCCAGGATTTTTTCAAACATTTCAAAGTTTTTTTTCTAAGCAATCAGATAAAAAATATTAGATTTATATGTTACGAGTTTTTTTCAACATGTGTGTTTACATTTATAATTTATTAATAGATTATTGTATTACCCAACATCTGACTTTATAAAACAAAAAGAAGAAAAAGGAAATACATACCATCCATGTATAAGATTTATTCCATTTTTTCACTAAATCATCTGCACGTAAATCTTTCCATGTGATGAAATTGTGAAAATGTTTGCCAGTTTTTCTAGACCATGTAATGAATGTACTTCTTTGCGTCGATATCGCCATTGCAGTAATTTGACCAGAAGATAGTCTTGCATCTACAAGAGACATGCTAATTGTTACAGTGGGACACCAATTTCCAAATTTTGTATTAGGCATTATAGACTTAGTTAACAATTCATTTAGAATTGATTATTAAGTTAATTAATTAAATAAAACACTAATCATTGCAGGCATCAGCCAGCAGATTGCTTTTTTGCCTTCTCTTTGGATTGGTCATTATAGGAACTCTGCATATCAAATTCTAAAGAACAAACAACTACTAATTTATTAAATTCACAGACACATCCCTTGGTGCACCAAGACATTGATAGGACACAAGTTCATGGAAGGAATTGGATTGTGGAGATGGAAGCACCAAGGCTTCCAGAAAATGTTGAAAACTGTCCAGAGCCACAGCTTATAAGTAAATAACTATTTTAATAATACTTTGGCATAGAACAACTTTTTAAAAAATTAGATCCAGTCTCGTGGCAAATACAAAATTTATGAAGTTTTCAAAAGAGAATAAAAATAATGAAAATAAACATGATATTAAACTGCACAGTCTTTTCATTAGTTAAATTATGATCATTTATAGTTCTTCAATCACGAAGAAATGTTCCCATAGCATCAATGGGATGTTAAATTATGATTTAATGCCATCAGTTTTAATTTCAATATAATTTACAAGTGATAGCAAAGTGTACCTTGGATTGAATTAAAAAGATTATTTATTAAAATATTAGATAATAATGACAATGCTAATGTGAATATCATTTTATCAGTACTTATCATTTTAATGTTTACTAGAACATATGAAATCTGTAATGATAAAATATATTTCTATAAAGATACCGGATCATTTTTTAATTTGTAGATTATAATAAGTAATTAGTTTTTCATTTTGATTTTGTTAATTATTAATAAGAAACAAAATTATACCAAACCTTTCATAGACTTCTCTACAACGCTTTTAATAGAAGTCCATAAGATGTCAGGGTCTATTTCAACATAGCCAGGTTCAGGATACTGGAGAATAATCTAATAATAAAATATATTTAGTAAGTAGTATCCCTGACACTCAGCAATAAAAAATGAATGATAATTTTAAAATAATAATAATACAATTTTATTACGTTACTAGTTTTATTATGTTATTCTGAACAGATTAAATTAACAAAAATATATTTACAATGTGATTAATATTTTCTTTTACCAATTTTACTACTCTTTTCAAAATGTTAAAGTAATATTATTACAATTATATAGTCTAAAAACTATTATTTAAATTTCTATAAATTAAACTATTGTTCATTTATTATTTAAGTAATATTTTTCGCAACCTGATCAACAGCTTTCCCGACAGTCTCAGCTTTGCTGTTGTAAATATAGCATCGAATTGTTGTAGTTCCAATATCTAAAGTAGCTATATACTTTTCTTCCATTGCACACGCGTTAGAGATTCAAAACGTCCGATTATAATAACAAACTTAATTCAATAAAGGCCACATTTATTTATTTTTGTCCAAAGTTCACCTTATTGTATTAGAATTTTTCAAGACTATGTAAAAAAAATACTAGGCATGGCACTATCTGTCATAATGAACTAAATACAAAATACACCAAGAGTCAAGCGTTGCCCCACAAATTGAAACATTATAAAGTACTTGTATAATATATAAGTGAATCAGTAGTATAAAAACAGAACGCATTTTATTTGAAGTTTGTGACGTTTATGTTTATAACCATAATAGATACGTTTTAAAATATCTTAAATACATTTAAGTTAACTTTGATTAAAATAATGGTTATTATGGTTTAATAAATACACTAACAATAAAAAACATAATAGCGATTTAAAAACAATCATATTTAGACTTTTAATTGTAGCTAAATATATAAATTATTATTTATTTATAAATACAGTAATAGCAAAATTAAATAAATTACTAATAAATATAATTGGTGCTATTAGTATTTATAAAATAAATCATTATAATAATATTATTTTGTTTCTTGATAAATTATTTTCTCACTTAGTAACACTGTCGATTGGCAGCACTGCTCGTCTGACAGGCGATCGCGTTTTGGTACTTTAGGTATTGAAATATTGTGATGTAAAAAGAGGAAACCAAATGTTTATTGCCCATCATGGCGAATCCTAGAAAATTTAGTGAAAAGATCGCCCTCCATAATCAAAAGCAGGCAGAGGAGACCGCCGCTTTTGAAAAAATAATGCGAGAAGTTTCAGACGCAACCAATAAGGTATGTCGCCTATTTACTCAAGCAATCGCTTCCTGGCCGTCAAACGTGCCCGACGTAAACAATAATCATTATTATTTTCTGTTATGATAAACTCGATATCATTGAATTAATTAAGTACAAGTTTAGAGAACGTTTTACAATAACAAAGCGTCGTGTAGAATAGCTGTCAGTAACTAATTATATACGGAGTTATAAATGCTGACTCTTATTAGATTCAAATTACACTTAATTCTTATGTCTTATTAAAATAATAATATTATATCTTAATATAAGGATCTAAATAAGGTGTTTTCACGTATGTTAAACTTGATGTGTTTCATTCAGGAAACTTATGTTTACAAATAAACAAATCATTAGCACACAAAGTTAACTTCAATTTTCGATATTTTGTGTTAAAAATGTTATTACAAATCAATCATTATGTTTGTTTATGTGATAAATTATGAAAATACAACATTTGGTAACAAACAGTTTGTATTTTAAACAAACATTTGTTATATTGTATGATATTGTGTTTATTTATAAAAAATATTTTGAGTCAAGATTTTAAATACACAATGTGTTATATCCATATAGAATTTGTTAGACTACCATGATAGTATATAAATAAGAGTATCTTAATAAATTTTAGGCAGTAAATATTCACTTTTCTAATTTTAATTTGCAATAAGTGACATAAAATCTGAATTTTATTTTTTCAGATTTCTTTACCTATTTTATTTTATTATTTCTGTCTATACATTATATTATTATTAATGTTGTGTGTATTTTAATTATGCTGTAAACACATGTTTTTGTTATCAAAACATTTAAAGATATTATAGTAAGCTTATCTTGTGTTTATCAAAATACAGCAATGCAGGTTTTCATGACGATTGAGCTTTTTTAAATATAATAATGTATGAATAACATATATACGATGATAGGGCTCTTTGCAATGTTCATCAGGGCAGTGCCAGCACAAGCATACATAACATCTAGACCTGAAACACCCACTTATAATATTTAAAATATGATATTAGATTTTTTAAAATACATTAATAAATAAATACATAAAATCAACAATTTAATATTTTGTTTTTAAATATAAAGAGTTTATTTTAAATTTAAAACAAATGTTTATTGGTGGCCATTTTTATCAAAGGAAAACAGAAAAATTGGAAAAATTATAAGTTTTTCATTCATTGAAGTCGCTTAAAAGGTCATATCGTCATCAAGTAACTATAATTTATAATAAGATAGAAATTAAAGTAGAACAATTATTACAATGAGGAAGCTGGTTGCAGGCAAGTTCAGGTACAAGACGGGCTCGACAGCGACATGTAGCTGAAGCACCTAAGACGGAGAGTTCACTTAGACCAAATCAGCCGAGTTTGGGCACATTTAGAAGTGGATCTCTTCCAAATGTGGCAGCACAAGATGCCAAAAATGGAACAGAATCAGATGAGGTTCCTCGTGTAGGAGACCCCTTTTGTTGCAGTTATATTTCTTTCGTTCTCCTTTTATGAATTTAAAATGACTTGTTTTTGTTTTGTATATACATACATATATTGTTTGGTGTAACCTAGATAATGATATTTAAAATATGAATGTCAATGAGATTTTTAAATTGCAAAGTAAAATAATAATATTTTAAAAAACCAGTCATTTTTGAAATGTTCCTTAGCTAGTTGGTTGGCCCTTAGTTTTGTTCAATACTCTTCGTTTTGGCATGGTTATTGTTTAATTAGTTTAGAATTTTTGCGGCTTACTTTCGCATTCATTCTCTATTATGTTAATCTGATGTTTTGAAAGCGTTACAGCTATCGTGGTCGCAGCGAGACTGATCATTATTATTATTATCACTTGTAAAACAAAATATGCTTCATGGGTTTTTGTTGTGATTTTAAAATTATATGAAATTGTTCTTATATAAAAAGATTAGAATGATACACATTTTATAAACATGAAAATTGTAGTAGCCATTTCATTTTTTACTATTTGATAATATGATTATAAAAAAATAATTAAAACCTTAATTACCATAAACAAAAACTTTTCAGGAACAAATGCGTGAAATGTCTTTCAAGATTCCAATATCTACATTTGTTTCCATTATATTTAATTTCTGATTAGCACCTCTCTGTAAATTATATGACAAAAACTAGGATATTTGTTCAAATAAATAGAGATTATTTCTTAAAATTACTATGTATTTATTTATTTAATTATTATGCGGTGCGTGTAGACTACTGTAGACGCACAATAAATATTTAAATAATATTTTCAAAACGACAATACAATAATAGGATATGACAAATTCCTAAATTATTCCATGTGTGTGTGTTATATTTGGTCACATTATTTTGTTGCCATTGATATTTTTCTATAAGGACTGAACAACATTGATAGAAAGCTTTTTAATTCATTTTTTAAAATTATATGTTCTGTTTAATTGTTAAATAATAACGTTTGTTCATTGTAGTATAAAAAGGGCGTTCGATTTACTTTTCAAATTATGTGAAAAATGGTTATAAATTGTCAAATTAAATAAGTATGCCCTACCTAGGCTTGTCACACCTACGTGAATTAACAAAGCACTTTTACTTATAAAATAACTGTATCAACTAAATGGGCGTGTTTACACACAATAGAAGTAATTGGATAAAGTAACTAGTACTTAATTGATAGGCATGCCTTGAGTTAATTTGCCTTTTCAGACGTTTAAGAAGCGTGCAGGTGGCGGACAGATTGACACTACTGTTCACAAATGCATCAAATGTATCAAATTGTCAATTGTTAATTACGTGATAGATGTAGCGAATTGACCGTTTACAAAGTCATTTGGAGCGTCAATCGAATGACTGCTGCGAAAACAATCAATTGGCTATATCAACGACCGTCGATCTCAGTAACAATTGACAATCGTGAGAGATTGTCAATTATATTTGAGCGTGGGTATCCGTGTAAGCGTAAAATAATTTAAAAATACATCACGGTCTAGTGAAGATGCAAAAGTCATAATCAGTCATAATCTCTCCTACGTCTGCATGTATCTTTATTTTGTTTACCTTCTCTGCTTCAAATGTTAGCATGGTAAAAATGTTGGCACTATATTGTATCGTATCAATTATGTAGTTGATTTAGTTTAGTTTGTTTATTGAGGTATACTTAGTTCGGTGTAATTTTGTATTTGAGCTCTATTTTATTTTCGATGTTAGATGTGTTAGTTGGTCTTTGTAAATACAATTTGCATATTTTTGCATTATTACTAAAGAAGCGATATATTTTAACGAACCGTATGATAAAAAAATATCAATAAATTCTATTTTTAGTGTGTTTATTTAAATTGTAGCTATTTTTATCTCTGATCAAGTATTTATGTAAAGTGATTATTACTTCGTAGAATGTCAAAAGGTAACTCGAAAGTTTTCGAATACATTAATTACGGTGAAGTTCGAAAACGATTAATTTATTTTTGAATAGAATAATTAGATGTGTTCTCTTTCAGCCGGAAGAAACTACGTTAGCGACACAATACGGAATAGGAGGAGGTGGAAGGTCAGGGGCAGCGAGCCCATCAAGAAACACAGGACAACGCGGTAGGGCTTCTACGTCTGTGGGACCCATGCGCCGCCCATCAGAACGGAAACACGATACTAGCCCCTATGGTAGCACAGTATATTTAAGGTAAGTGCTTCCCACCAACAAATAAACACTGACGATATTCACCATTGCAATTGTCAATTGTTAAATGATTGATGGCTTCCATTGGAGTATGATTGATTGAATTTTAATGGTCACTTGATTGTGAAATCATGTGTTTTTATTAATTAGTCCTTTATGTATGTCTAATATATTAGAAAAGGAAAAAGAAAGAAGCTGATTGACCATTTAATTTATCTATCAATATGTGTCAACATTTTTTTAAATTCAATTGTCAATCGTATGGTAGCAATTGTCAATCGCTTGAATTAAATTAGTAGGCGATTGTGATGGATCATCTCTACGTCACTTAAACAACTTGAGATTAAGAAACTGCTTGCCAGTTAATATATAATATAACACGATGGCATATTCGTTCTAATTTTAAGTGCGTCGACCATCTGCCGATAACGCGTGAAATTATGCAAATGCATACATAAAAACAATTATATTAAGCACTGTTCCAATTACTACAAGTTATGTTTTTTTAGCTATATTTACTATGTATGAATAATAATATGTATAAATTTACTATAAATACAAATGAATAATTCATTAATTACTGGATCACGATCTGAGGATTGCCAGTTAAAATAAATATATTGTATGTAAATGCGAGTATGATATTATTTAAAAAGTAGGTACTTATATGTTTATGTCGTTCCTGTCCTGGTACAGTCTTCTGTCTTCTAGTTTGAGGTCCGAACATTTCATTAATATTAATGATTAATATTGTTCTACTCATATACTTGCAGTCCCCCGCCAGACAGCAGTTGGCGTCGAACAAATTCAGATTCAGCATTACACCAATCATGCGCTGGTGGCGCTGGCTCCGTTGACGCCCAGCAGACCACACCTTCATTATCACCGCATCATCTCATGCACTCACATGGACATCAGCATCAGAATCACAGGCGAGGTATGTACACTTATCATTATTAGGTTTATAATCTGAAAACTTAATATGAACAATTTGATTTTGCATTTTCCCATCAACAAATAAAAAGAGTTAATGAGAAAATTAATGATAAAAGAAAGGTAAAAATCGTGTTTATTCTTGTTCTGTATAAAATTGTAACCTTAAAGAGTATGGGACAATTTCTCTTTTCAGATCCAAGCTTATATGGAAATTGGATATTGTTCCCTATGAGTCTTAAATCCTTTAGGGTTGACCTCGAATGAACCTTAAACCTATTATTGTTTCAGCAGATATATATTTAGATACGATATCACCTTTGGGATCAAATACTAATAGACCACGCTCATCATGTGAAATGCCGAGAATACCAAATAATAAGTAAGAATCTACCAATATCATAAACTCGAAAAAACTTTAAAATATTATAAAATTAAATTGAATATATTAATTATTTAATATACTATAAAATTTGTTCCAGCGTATATGAAGTTGGTGGCGGTGGGGGAGGCGGGACATTAATGTGTGGTGAACTGCAAGTACCAGGCGGATCATTACCAGATCTCACGTCAGTACATTTCCCGTCCCAACCGCACACATATCCAGTACATCCACATCGGACGTCACCTGACTATCATCACCAGGTACGACAATTTTTTAACTTCCGAATAACGCGTGTAAAAGTAGCACTACATTGAATCTTACGTACTTTTTGTGGTTAATATTGGTGAGAGATGTTTATAACTAAAAATGGGGGTTTATCTAGATACGCATCGACTCACATAACACTTTTCATTTTGCATTTCATTATTATACGAATTATAGATTTAATTTGAAATCGTACTATCTAGAGTATTAATTATAATATATACCATATATATAATGTATGTATTTGTGTGAAAATTATCTATGCATACTTGTGTATTAGAAAATTTTGATCATTATATTTGATATCATTGGGGTAACTAACAGCTCATAATAATGATAACTAACAATGCCAGAGCCCCACGTCTCCGGGCGCAGTGTCCCCGGCGGCAGGGGGCAGTGTCTCCCCTGCCACGGGAGGCGGTCTGTCCCCTGCCTCGGGCTCCCCTGTCGGCGCCACCGTACCTTCACTCAGCGGACCACTCGACCACGCCATACATGCTGCATTAAGGGATAATACACTATATGACACTCAGGTAGGTCTGTGTTTTGTGTGCTCAAGTGAATGGTGAGAGATAATTTTGTACACGATTTGAACGCAATGAATATTCTTTTCGTGTTCTTAATATAAATAAAATTAAATGTTATGTTGTCAGGAGCTCTTTTTATTATTTAATAAATACTTGTGAGGATACAACTTAATCATTTCATTTTCGTTATTGTCAAATTATCTCTCACGTTATTCGCTGCTTTTATTAATGTTAAATTAATTAGAGGTTTTAGATACCTCGTTAATTTAATATTTAGTATGTAGTGGCTTCGTAGAAAATAAATGTGTTTTTGTTTGTTTAGGTTAAGGGTGTTTAGTGTGACTCGCGGTGTTTGTCATCATTAAAATAATGTACCTTCATGTGTGCTTTTTGCACTTAGAACTGGTTAGCTTACTTATTAAAGTAAAAAACGATACCAGCGGTTTGAATATGAATTTCAGTTTTTTTAACAGGTTTTTTTTTTGTTAATTTGCTTTCTATACCTACCATTTTTTGTTTATTTCAGAATCACTTATCTGTACCAAACACAAATAATTATCTTCATCATAACAAGGTTCGTTTTTTCTTTCTTTTTTTTTAACATCCTCTCTTTATTATTTAAAATTAAATTATTATTTTTAATCTCTTCTCACTCGCTTCAAATGCTTTCGAATTGTAAGCATTTTGATTATTAATTGTGTATTTTGATTGGTTTAAATAATTATTTTGTTGTTTCTTTAAAAAAAGCTGCAAAAATTAATACAAATGCTGCTTTACCCATTGAACGCTCACTTTCGCTTCAAATAATTATTAAATTAAAAAATATCTATAAAATTTTTGCATGAATTTTTTATCAATATAATATTTTTTTATTATTATTTTGGTACCCTCCGCTTATTTTTTATTTTTTTAAAAACATAATTTTTTTGTCAATTAACACTGAAATAATTATATTTATTGAAATGATACGCAATGTTAACAAAATATTGATTCTGGTAATATCTATTTGTATTTAATGAGGAGGTATTGTTTTTATATTGGACTAAAGCTAATGATTTATTTTTTTACATATTGACTTGGAGGATGTAGCCAATGATAAGATGCAGTTTGTGAGCTTTCAGTTTAAGTCGCGTCCAATTAATTCGTTAAAACTATAAACTATGACGTGATAGTCTAAATCAATGAGCTTTCTTATATTTTGGTAAAACATTATAGTTTGCATTGAAATATTGTGCTCACCACGTCCATAGATGGCGCTGATTAAAATGTAACACGCATTCTATCTTTCAATAGAAGTTTGTATATGGTCCGATATATTTAGTTGACATTTTGAACATTAGTCCTTAACTGGAAGCTCTTATTTTCGTTTTCCACAAGTGTACTAATTGTGTGCGACTTACTAAGATAACGGATAAAGCTTCACATACACTAGAATTGGTATCCTCTGATTCAAATCGATCACGCTTTTTCAGTGCGTTTTCTTTTTGTATTTTGTAATGCATTTGTTTTCTATTTTTATGTATTTGAGCTTTATGTTGTATGTCTAAAAATTTGATTGGACAGCTTAGAAGGTAAGTAATGTGGATAGAGGTGGAATTATGGAACTACGTGTTTTTTCTCTTATATTAAAATGTATTCGGTTATTGGTGATGATGTTGTGTTTAATAATAGTAAATCATTAGCTTTATTTGTTCATACGGTAATGTTTAATAATAAACACTGAGCTTGCATCTCAGCTTATTTATAATATGTGTATTGCATGTAATGAATAAACCACTTATATTATTGTAACTCAAAAACCATAACCGTACCTAGGCATAAATGTCGAATCGAAATAAAAAGTTGAACAGCGCGACTATGGGTTGTAAATGGAACTAAAATATCAAATTAAGTGATCGGTGATATTCGTGCTTAGGATACAGTACTAAAAAATGCAACTGATTTCTTTGTTTAAAGTTGTTATTCTATGGAGCATAGTAATGCGAACCTATCGGTGAAGTGCGAAAACAGATATTATTCCATACAAAAAATATAAACGCAGATGTAATTATGTATTTTCACGTTACACTTAAGATTTTGAGTTATATTAAAATAACAAATGAAGATAGATTGTATAAAGTTGTCATAATAATATAAAAAAACTGGAGAGATTATCAATGAAGACAACTCCGAAATTTGTTAAAATCTGAACAATTTCATTTGTTTTTTTGTACTTATTAATTGTAAAAATTAATAAAAGTCAGAGCAGAATATTATTATAATAATTAGTTTTACCCGTCACCGTAGGCAAATTCGCATTTCTAATCTTGAATTACAGAAATAGATTTCATTTATATTAATATATTAGATTTAATAGATCATAATCAGTTGCATTTTTTCAACGTCAACGCAATGGTATCCGACGATTTATAAGTTGTAAGACATTATAAGTTTATTTATTGGTTATTACAGAACATGTCACCGTTGGATCACAGTTGGATAACGTCCAGTTATCAATCACATTGTAGTCCGCCCTCGCAATATTCCTCGACTTCAAATATTAATATACCTTCACCAACGGTAAGATATTTATTATTCAATCGTATAATAATAAGTGAAATGCTGATTACAGACATCTGATATTATGCGTGAACATATTCGACTAATTTAAAACAGTTTATACAACTTTTAATTCGATATTTGACTGTAATAGCAGCTTCAGAAATCATATCTACTCCAATATAATACTTATAATAATAATAAAAAAGTAACAGTAAAGGACGTTATTTAAATTATTTCAGATGGTTCACAGTCCGGGGAGTCCAGCCGAATCGCCTCAAACTGATTATAATAATATTAACAATATACACCAAACACTGCTACAACCCTTTGAGCAAATAACAATGGTCAGTATAGAATATTTTAAACCAAATCTAGCTGCTCAATATGATAGCACTTGTGACAGACAATAGTGTTACGTCACTATTGCTTCGACACACGTTTACATTTAGCCATATGCCATCATGCGGTGCAGCTAGTTTAAAGAAAGGCTTCCATGGGTCTATAAGATCTCAAATGCATATGTGCAACAATTATAAGTCAACGTCGGCAATAAAACAAAAATTGATACAAAAATTTTAATTGTATGAATACGATTGGTCATGCTCATGGAAGTCAGTCTTAAAACTAATAAAAATTGTAAATACATTTAGTAACTTGTGTGCAATTGTTTTGTCGTGTCTAATATATGTATCTGATTGTTGAGAAATATTGTGTGAGATTTGAATTTTGATTCTAAATTTAAACCATTAAAAATTGTATCATTTTGTGCTATCCGGGAATAGCAAGGAGCGGTTGTGAGTATTAAAGTTAATTCTTTATAGTAGGAATAATGAACGATACAACGGTTATTTAAAGACCTATGAATTCTTTCATTTTGCCATGAAGAGATTATGTTTTAAAGAAATAGGCGTTTCATAATGAAAATTTAGTTAAATGTATATTAATAAATAAGATAGAATTCATTTGGTCAATAAAAAAAAACAAAGAAATAATGAAATAAATTACGGAGGTATTGCACAAACTTCCAAAGCACATTTTAATGATAAGCACTTAGTATTTATTGTATAGTCGACGTCAAAAATATTTAAACAAACAGACTGTTCAAAATTGTCTGATCTACAAATTAAGCTGGAGGTCACATGTTGTGTCCAACAATAAAAAAAAAGCTACGTCTCAAGGAGGTATTTTTGTCAGACTAACAGTTGTCGTTTAGTGTTCTTTGTGATCTAGTTTCAATTTTATAGTTACTCTGATGATTTTGAACAGTTCTTATCTTAATATTTCTGACGCTGACACAGGTACAAAGTATATACTATATTTTATCGCATTTACAAAATAATTGAAATCGCCTCATTTTAATTTGATTTAATTAAAATATGACGATTGTAAAAAATATCAGAATCTTTCATGAGGGTAGTTATATAAATATGTATATTTTGTTAAATATAAGCCAAAGTGATTCTTAAACTCACACTGTCCACAAAGGAATGTTATTTGTCGTATTGTTCTTTACGCTACACAGATGACAGTGGCCTTTAGTAAACTTTTTGGAAGTGTTGCTAGATGAAAAGAAAACACAAAAACCACCTCCGGGATACCAACATAAATATCCCGTTGTCTTTTGTAATTGAAATAAGTAATTTCTCTCAAAAGAAAGATTTTGTGTTATCCAAATGGTTTGTGTAACTTGATGGATGTTGTGGAAGGACTGGGCGGCGTTGGTGCAGAGCCTCATGGAGTCAGGCTGGGCAACCACCGTGCACATCGGCGAAAATGACGTACGACACTATTCTCACTCAATTTACTACTACTGCAATACTCTTATTTGTTCATACATTTTTTATTTAGGCTATGAATGTGAAGTCTCTAATCGTCTCAAAATAAATCACGTGGTGCTTCTTGGCATGATATTTTTTTTACTTCAAAAATGCCCTTATAATTTGAATACTATGTAGACCAGCCATTCTCAAAGTGTGTTCCGCGGAACCCTAGGGCTAAAATACTGCAAATATACCTACCAAAGGGAGATTATAAGGTTACATCTAAATATTACATAATATTACATTGCAATATGATTATTCATAAATACATATAAATCAGTTTTTTATAATTATATTAAGGCTTTTTCCTTCGTCAAAAAAGTTTGAGAACGGCTGATGTAGACCGATACTTAATGGATGGACATAATGACTTGCGATATAGAAAATTATTTAATTATTTGCCTTCTCTTGACTACTACACAGCGCTGCTTGAAGCGCATGCTGATGATTTTTATCATGTGATTTCTTTTTGAAGATAATACAAGGGTTTACTCAGTATATTATCAATTTTGTATAGTTCTAATGAAAAATATAAATTAAATATGAATTTATCTAATTTGCATAACTTAAATTTTAATGAATGTGTTGCACAAATAAGATTATTGGGTTTTTCGTATATCATATTAGTAATGTTATATTATTTTATTGGCATTAATTATGTTAGAGTTAAGTTTGTTTCTTTTAAGTTAGACAATGGTATTTTGTGCATGTTGGTTATTGTTATTTTTTTATTATTATTATTTTTAGGTATTATTTCGAGTGGTTTTGTTTCTAGGTTTTGAATGGGTTTCTAGATTTTTGAGAATGCATGAAAGAGATTAATTATATTTATTTTTTAGGTTATTTTGAATATAATTTTTTTTTTTGGGCAAATCAAAACTTAGTACCATTAAGGCATGTATTGAATTTTATCTATATAAATTTATTGACTTTAATTAAATATAAAAATTCTCTAGCCTTTGAGTAAGTCAATTTTAGTTCGTATGAGAATTTTAAAGCTTTTGAAAGAAAGTAAAGTACCGTTCACACATACACTATACTAGCTGCAGAAATCAACTTGACATTTGTGGATTAAAGTTCACACGGTCGACTCGTGTTTTTATACTCACTATCTTGTCATGTCATCATTCACGAGGTGCCAAGTTAAGTTCTGCAGGTTGTAGTTACGCACGTTTTGATGCCACTAGCATGTTTTGTGTGAACATTACCTTATTTTTGTTGTTTATGCTTATTACAATTTTTTATATTATTAGAATTTCATATCTTGTTTCAAATTAATAGTTATATAAAATTATTTTCTTTTTTCCAAACCAATATTGGTCAAATTGACATTATTCATTATTAATAAAAACAATTAATAATAGTAACACATTCTTTATATTTCTTCATCAGCTCGACGCGCCGCCGACAAATAATTATACAGCGTCGTATATGAACCACAATTCGCCACATTCACCACATTCGCCACAAACTACGAATTCACCGTTCTGTCAGGTATGACACTTTCATTCATTTATATTTATTTTAATTTTCACCTTTAATATTTTAATGAAATTTGGTGTTATGACTCATCTTTCTTATTGAACGTTATTTACGTTTTTCGAAATGACAAATGAATTATAATAAAATGCTGTTCAACATTCAATTTGTATTGAACTGCGACCAAAATCGATGTCTTTTAAATCAGCTATTTTATTGCTCGCATCGTCCGCAGTCGCCGCATCGGTCTGTGAACAGCAACGGGCCTACAATGGGGCATCAGAGGCAGGATTGTTGCAACGAGGTGCGCAACGACCGTGATCCAGTGCCGGGAGGGCATGTGTTCCCATCACTCACATCACCCACGACGGCTATTCCGGATATTATACTCACTGGTCTGTATTTTAAATAGATCACATGCACCAAGAAACGTACTACTATCGCTTGGGTTTTATTCTACCTCTAAAGCTCTAACCGAGTTGACATAGATTTCAGCTTGCAAAAAAGAACTATCGAGAAAATGTCGGCCGGTGCCAAAACCTAAATGTGCTATATATTAACACCTTGACTCCCATTAACAGATTACTCCGGAGAGCTCGACGCGAACATATTTGGTGGCGAAGAGGCGCAACTTCGGGCAGGCCTAGATTTAGACGACCTAAACCTTTTAGAAGAACCGAGTTCGTTATTACCCGATTCTTCAGTTGAACACGAATTCCGACTCGATCGCTTGTAGTAGTAGGCGTGCATTTAGATCATACTCGTAGTGTTCCAACTGTGCTAATAGGTGGCGGTAGTGTATGCAAGTTTCATGTCGTTTAAATCCTATATCGTGTCAGATATCAAGCGAATGACGTCACTCAACTAGTGATGTAATAATCATAAATTATATTAATGTATCTTTTTTACTTTTATATTTTTTTAATTGTACATTTGACACTACCGCCATCTGTTAGGTGACAGAGTTCAGTGCAAACTTTTCTTATCATAATACTTTAATTGAACAATATTTTGTTATGCAAAATACATTTCATTTATTGTTATTTATTCGCGTCCTATTTTTAAACTATACTCTTTGTTATTTAAAAAAATAATTAACATGAAATTGTAATAATTTTCAAGTGAAAAGTAGAATAATAATGGAACTGCATATTTGAATTATTTTTTAGATCAACAATCACTATGTGCAATAAATCTTTGTAAAATTAAGGTCTTGTACTAAATTTTGTATATACGAATTTGAAATTTATTCTATTTGTAAATATATACTGTTTTTGTTTGAATGTTTTCTTGTGCAATGTGCAGTGCCATAAGTTTGTTGTTGTTTTTAATATATTGAAAACATGGCCTTGATTTTACAAAAACCAAATACAGGTCTTTATTTTATTTCTAGTCAATATTGTAAAAAAATGTACAACGAAAGTTGTTTCTATTGTTTACCTTTTTTATATTTTTTTCTAATAACAATATTGATTTTTTTGTATAGTTATCTACTTTTTATATCAAATTAATTAAACTGTATTATGTTGATAAAAATATGCAGATTATATTTTGTATATTTGGAGGCAATTGAATTGAAAAAATAAATACAATCATGACTAGACTTTCGCGGCGTCTTTTCTACACGTCGTTAGATGGCGTTGTATAATCTTGTATCACGTATTTTATATTTCGAGAAAAATCAACATGTACACTCGAATCCTAATAATGAAGTGTCCATAATTTGTTTTGTGTTTTAAATCTCAATTTTATCTCAAGTTTGTCACTCAATCTAATTGCCTCCATTAGAAATATTATATGGAATGTATGATCATAGGACTCCCTTGCAATTACTATTGCGTTTTTATATATTTGAAAACAAGTCTGTGTTCTTAATTGTGAAATTACACGATACGCAGTTGGTATATATAGAGGATTAATATGTTTGCAAATACATTAAGCGTAAATAAATCGTGATTGAAATTTCAGTAATCGCAGTGCGTTCGGTTTGTTCGGTCATGAATATAAATAATCTATTAGTTTATTAAATATACACATGACTCATTCTCTGTAAATAAGTCACCATGAAGCGCTGACGACTTCAATCTCTACATATCACTTTCGGCCAAATAATTAACCATGAGGTAAAGAAAAGCGTCTCTTTATTATACATTACAGTAATTTCTTGAATCAGGCTGCAAGGCTCCCGAAACTTTGCCGATTTAAATAATTATACTAAATATAATACTAAGACGTTTTTTTTAAATTAAAATGATAATGTTTATAAACGGACGCAGACATGTTTTTGAATTATATAAAATATGAATCGTAAATCGTGTAAGTTTAAGACAATCTACTATTTGCAATTGTCAGCAAGTCTGAGTTAGTTTAGTGCGACGAGTGACGGACACATTCCCGATCTGACGTGTGTAAGAATGCAAGTGTTCATGTGAAAAAGAAGAAAAAACTATTTTACTCATGCGTTTCTAATTCGAAGAATTAATTAGTGTTTAGATTTTTTAAAATTATGAAGTTGTAATATTTTTTGATGGTAAGTGTAAATGTATAAAGCATGAATTTATTTTTTATTATAAGTATTTGTGAATATTTACTCGAATACCAAGTTTTTATTTTTTCAGCTTCTGTCTTTAATGTTTTTGGCGGGTAATTCATTTTGTTTGTATTTCCATACATGTGGATGCGTTTTGTAAATAAATATCAAAGTGTTCACTTTAATTGTAATTGCATTTAAATTTTAGTAACAAGCATGTATATTACACAGGTTTATTTAAACTTTTTATTGCTCAATATTCAATAATTATGTGTTTTTTTCCTTAAACCAAAGTTTTTAAGCAAATATGTTGCCTGTCAATTGTGATGTAAAACATCCATGTTTGTTTTGGTAACTATGAATACATGTGATTAAAATTTCTAACTTTTATAACAACGACTGTTACGTTCAGATTGCTGAGATGACGCCGGATTTTAGCTGACGCGTTGTGAATAATGCTTATTGTATAAATAACCTTCAAACAAAATATAGCTCCAATTTTCAGCTACTTCTTTAGATGACATTGTCAAGATACCTTGCCTTGACCCAAATCAAGTGCTGGAATCTTCACTAAATTTTATAACAGAGTTTTGGAGATTAACCACACTTATAATTAAGATTTTTTTATGTTCAACTCTAGAAATATTGTTGAGTAGTCTTGGTGTTCAAATATAACTGAGCCATAGACAACATTTTTACTATAAACAATTCCTCTATGAGTTGTGTAATATGATCTGCTTTTATTTTTTTACCGAATACATTTCAGAAATACAAATTCCTACAACACATCGAATAAATAACTGTATATTTCATTGACAGCTCTGAACCCATATATCCTTGTATAGGATGAAATTCTATCTAAGCCTTGCTAATTTTCACGTCAATCTAATATGAATCCGGCTTATTTGTTTTGTTTTTAAATGTTAGTTGTTGGATATACATATCCTTGCATGAATGTTTGTCGTAATGTCTATAGATTTCTCATAAGTAGTTTTAGTGTGGGAGGAATTTGATGTTAAATTAATGACAAAATTAGATAATTAAGGAGTTTTTGTTGTCTTTAAGAGTTTATTAAGAACGTTGAAATATTTACAAAACAAAAACTATGATAGTTGATCGTTAAGTTAAATATATTAGAAAAGATTACACAAAAGAATTCTAACGGAGTTAAAAAATATACATATATAATATAAAGCATTTGGGAGTTCACGATTTTGTTACTAACATCTTCTCTAATATATTTGACTCTAACGTAGTTAATTTGGTAATTTTTGACAATTATAATGTTTAATTTTTATTTGGCTAGTTATAAGTAGTTTTTATATAATATGTTCTGACTCGATATTTGAGAGAATTGTGGATGAGTCGATTTTTGTACAAAGCGAATTAATAAATAGATTATACTTTTATAGTCAGTGATGTCAATTTTTTTGTGATTTATGTCTAATATTTAGATTACAGCAAAAAATCTCCCAGTGAATTACGAATCCATGTTTTTATATCACGTAAAAGTTTAGGTTTCAAATATTTAGTTTTAGGGGTTGTCTATTTCCTTTTGTTTTCTTTCCTAATTACCTAAGACTCACCGTCCTGGAGGCATTGTTACAGACTCCATAATGGGGCAATAGAGATATATTTTTAGTTCAAAAAAATAAACTTCTGATAAGCAAACTGCAAAATGTTTTATATTAGTTAAATCATATTCGTGAATAACCCAACACTATATCTGGATGAGATAAAACCGTTGAAAGCTTACTGCATTTAGTATTTATATATGCTATCTTAACAAAAACAATCACTTGTTATTTACAAAAGCACAATTCTATTTTTCTAATGTAAGTATCAATGAAAAACAAATCATAAATTTCAGAAGACAGACAGGAATTGAACTGGCTTGAACTTGAAAGACGATTTATTAGACAAAATCCAATGGTAGTTCCTATAGAATTGTTTTTCAGTACGTTAACTACGAATCTCCCATAAACAGATTTAATTTTACATCTATAACATACTATTTATTTAAATAATGTATATTATCGCAACGATTCTTTTGCTATCCAAATACATAGTTGCCTCTGTATACTGTGGGTCTTAGGTTATATAGGCTAGTGCATAATTTCGCTTTAAAACAAAATTCACGATAACACCAAGCTGTGTGATCGATTTTTGTATAGATATAAAATCTTGTGACGAATTTTTTACTACTTTCATACTTTGTAAATGGTTTTCTCTCTTTCTTTCTTTCTCTCTCTCTCTCTCTCTCTCTCTCTCAAATATGCACAAAACTACTGAGTAATTTTTATATGATATTGCAAGATTTGTTTTGTTTAAACCAAATGTACATAATAAGTGTGATAGAGATGGAAAGGTCTCATTTAAATAAAGTTGTAAGTGAATTTTGTGTTTTTATTTGTTTTATACGTGTAATACTAAATTTTTGACTCGATTAATGAAGAGTTTTTAGAAGTTTGAAGTTACTTTATATTATTATTATAAATATATTTTTTAAAGAAACGTACAAACTCTGTGGGCAATAAATTCAGCCAAAAATATTTGACATAAAAGTGATTGTCAACATTTTTTTATTACACAGAAAAATTGTGCTACGATAATGATTTACAATAATTTTGTTTGTTTATTATTTATTTATTTCATTAATTTTACTGTGTGCCGATCCTTAGATTCTGAGATTGATGATGGGTGAGTAATGATGTTCACTCTATTTATTTTTAAGAAAAAAAGTGTAAACAAGTATACAAACCTTTATTTTGGGCTCCACTTGGCTTAATATCAAAATAAAGGCTAATTGATTTAGACGGATTTAAAAACAATTTGATGTTTTGTGATGAACCTTAGAAATGTCCTGCGCACGGGCAGTTCTTTTTTTGCATATTATCGTAGCACCACTGACGTATGAAATCGCTACACTGCAATTTAATAAATAATGACTTAATTTCTCTTAGCATGCGTTAAATATTGCTGAGAAAAGACGTATTTCGAAACAAGAACCTATAAAGAAACTATAATGTAGTTATATATTTCAAAGTGTCATTTTTTTGTATAGAATTTGTAGTGTGTTGGTGGATATGTGATATCTGCTGTTTTACTACTTAATAATAATGTCCTTCAAACTGTATATTCGACACCATGATGGATATCACGACAAGGACACAAACCCAGCTCGCAAAACAAATGAACACTTATTTTGGCTGGGAATTGAGCCCATGACTAGAGGTCATGGAGGTGACAGACTAGCACCACAGGGGCCGACTTAATAATAACACAATAATAGTTAATCTAAAATAACGAGTAAACTGTGTTTACAGTTCTATCGAAGAGCCAGATTATGAAGAAATTGCCGGCGAAGGCGACGAAGCTAACGAAGAAGACGATGCAAACGCGAAGGTATAAATATTCAGCTAGATGTTTATTAGCAACGTATGTGGTTATATTATTTTTGATTTGAGGTCGCTATTGCCGAAAACGTGGAAGACAATGAATCTGAATTGCATAATGGGCGTCTGATAGATTTTAGAGGAAACACATATTTGCAACGTGTTGCGGAAGAACGATCTGCTCGCGCCAATCAAGATAGGAACGTTAGTTTTTAAATTCCTTAAAATTCCTCTATTTGCAATAAACTTAATTTACATTAATTAGATTCCAGGAAAAAAGTATCAAAGTAGAGAAGTATCTGAAGAAAAAATAGATGACTCATTAGACACATTGAAAGATATGGTACAACCACATTTCAAAATGGGTATGATCAATAAGTACATTAATAAAATCTCAGGAATAAAGGATGAACAAAAAAATACTATTCGCGATAACAATTCTATGAAAAATAACGAAAACAGTCTGATAAATTCACGTTTTGTGAATACAAGAAAATCTGTGTCAAAAGAAAACTACAATCCCTACGTAAATAACAATAGAAAACAAAATGATTACGACAAAATTATTGAAGAGAGTAAATCACCTTATAAAGTTGAACATGGAGTTAATACAAATAACAACGATGAATTTAATTATCGAAGTAGACGTGATATAAGAGATAAAAACCAGCAAGATATCAGTAAGACTAATGAAGATGAATCTATTATTAAGAAACATTTAAAGCGTTTATCAAATGATGAACTTAATGATTTATTAAAATCTTTATCAGATTCTAAAAGAGATCTTTTGAAGAAAATTATTGAAAACAATGGCAATTCCGTTGAAGCTAATGTTAATAAACGAGATATAACAAAGAAAGCTGGTGCTGTGGAGGATAATAATATCAATGAAAACAGTCAAGAATCGTATAGAGTAGAAAGCGAAACTGTTAAAGAAAATTTAAAAGCAAGCACCTCTGAACGATTATTGGTTAAAAAAGATACAAGCATACAGGAAGAAAATGAGAATCACCCTTCGTCTACAAATGATCAAACTACATCTCCAGTAGAAATATCAACAGATACATACGGCGGGAAAGACAAACCAACTAATCAATCAAAACGTAAGAGGGATGCATACGACAGTTCCGCAGAATTCGATGCATATTCATGTCCTGATGCTGAGGAATATTCAAGTTTTGCTGATTATGATTCTGATGTACACAGTGATAATAAGAATAAACGCGAAGCTCCGAGTGATGACGAGAACAAAATAACAGATACAATGAGATCATTAGAGGAATCATTTCCTAAAATTAACGCATATGACAGTAATGTGGATAATGCTTTAATAAGAGTTAAAAGAACGAATGATGTCAATAAAAGATCTGCGGCACTTATACCAGATGATAAGGCGTCCTATTTCCCTTACAGAGCTGAAAATGACGATCAAGATAACGATGAAGGCAGTGAATTTGATAATGACGGATTTTTCGATAGAACTTCTAATTTGGCTAAAAATAAAGACACTGAAAGTAATTTAAATGAGAATATTAACTCTGAAAATAATGTAGCTATTGGTTCTGACACTGATAATATATTGTCTAATGTGGAAGGGATAGATGAAAATATAATGTTTAATAATGGAGTTAGATCACGAAGATCATCATTCCCAGTTATTGACTTTAATGAGAATTATGCTGGTAGTGCTGATTCTAGTCAATAAATCATTCGGTAGGTGAAATTGAGTTTATATTTATTGTTATATTTGGTATGGTTTACTCAATATTTTTCGACTTGTTTATAAGATTTAATATTGTGAACTGAGAATCAAATAATTATTAAATTATTTCTTTTGAGAAATTCATTTTGATTTTTATTTCAAGTAATAACCTCATTGTTAATTAGACGCTTTAGTTTATTATTGTAGGAAGTTAAATAAAACTGGATCTTATATAAATTTAATTTTTATTTGTAGATATAAATATCTTTAAATCGAAAGATAAATAGCACAGTGGTTAAATTTGTTAACATGAATAATAATACATTTATTATATGGTGTTTTAATAGAACTTAAACTTATGAAGACTAGTAATGTTAATATCTCTCAAAGCAAAATATAAAAATAAATACGGGAATGATAATATTGAATTAAATTTTTGTATACTCTCTCAGTGAGTCACTTTTGGGGAATAAAATTTATGTTCTCGCGAGTCCCTTGTGTGCTTGTATGGAGCTCGTGAAGTTTCCAAAAGAGTTGCTGGACATGGTCCATGTACGTGTGTTGTGTACTCTCGCCTGTAACTCGTGCCTCCTTCTCCTAATATAATATTTGACGTAGTGCCATGGCGAACTACGCGCTCTACTCTTTCAATTTTTTCAGATCTTTCATTTTTATTCGATTTTGAAAAGTTTCCATATGACCGTGCTTCTGAATGTCCATAAAAATCACCTCCGACCCGCAAGTTGTCTCTGATTACAACACGTGGTTGTCGTTCTATTGTTACCGTTGATTGAGTTGATTGTCCATCACGTCGACATTGATTGCCGCGCATTTCTGAACTTTCAGAATGTTGGGATATAACTCCAGTGTTTTCTCTTGCCGATCTATGCATAGAGCTAATACTTTTTCTATCAGCACTTTGTGTCGAATTACTGATGTATTCACCACGATCGCAAAGGTTGCCAATACTTTTTCGCTGAGAAGCCGCTGCTGTGCTAATAGAATGTTGAGCCTCTGTTATAGATGTAACACCTTTGCGATGTAAAACTGAATTAGTCGAGTTGCTACTCGAAACTAAGTCAGATGTGCGTTTATGATGTCCCTTACCACTTCGTGTAATGGCTTCCATATTTGATGCACCTTCTGTACCTCCATGCATCGCCCGTTGGAATTCTACGCTAGTTTTTGTGACACTATCGCTAAGTTGACTTTTCTGTGTATTTTTAGATTCATGAGATCTTTCAATTCGTTCGGAAACACTTCCTTGACTATGTGTATCTTTACAAGTTGTCTTATCAAGATTCATAGAATGTGTATCATTAGACTGCCTGTTTAATACTAAATCATTATCTGATGATGATTTAGCGTGTTTACTATGAATGTCGATGTTATCGCGGCTCTTTCGGCCAGATGCAAATTCGGACATTTGTCCCGAATTATTGAGATTTTGCATTTGATTACTTTTTATTACAACCCATTTACCTCCGATTAACTTTTTCTGTGATATTTGTTGTACATTTTTTGAAGTTGAGTAGGTTGTGCTATTATTTATATTTTTAGAGTCAGATTTATTTATAACATTGCGTTCACTTATATTACTTGATGTTGAAGAAATATGAGATATATGTTTTTTAGTATTTAACTCAGTATGGCTAGAAGAACGTTCAGTGCTCCCAGTGGTTACATGTCGGACGTTACTTATTGTTTGAGAATGGGTTGGAGAAACATCACATATATCGTTCATGTTACTGCTGGTGATATTATGTTGAGACGAAATATTTTGAGATTTATCAATAACGTTTTGCTTAGATGTCGCGTATTGTGATTGGTGAATTTGCTCGGAGGATCGGTTTGTTTTTGATGTTGCACTATGTGATTGTGTGCTTTCACGTTTGTCAACTTTAAACACAGACAGATTGTCCTGTGGCATTTTAAGGTCAGTTTTTTCAGCAGGCCTCCATTTCTCTGTAGTCGGCCGATCAAAGTCACCCTCCTGCTTTAGATTATCTTTCGGTCTCACTGGGGTTGGTATCTCACCTGGCGACCATTTAGTTACAGGTCGATTTTCTATTTTACCTTCTGGATAAAGATTATCTTTAGGTTTTACTGCATCAGGTCTATCACCTTTGATCCATTTTGGTCTAGATGGTCTATCAAATTCTCCGTCTGGTTTTAAGTTATCCTTAGGGCGTATCGGTGTCGACGTTTCTGCGGGTTGCCATGAACTTTTAGGTTTTCCTTCAAAGGTACCTTCAGTGTGTAAGGTATCTTTTGGTTTTATCAAATCTGGCCTTTCCCCAACTGGCCATTTAGCTCTGGGTTGTCTTTCGAATTCTCCTTCAGTTTTAAGATTATCCTTATTTATTATTGGCATACGTTTCTCACCGTTAATATGCATAACTTCGGGCGTTTTCTCAAATGTACCCTCCAACTTTAAGTTGTCTGGATGATAGACGATTGCAGACCGTTCGCCTTTCGTCACACTATAGTCATTTCTACGCACGTGATCCTCAAATACTCCCTCAATTTTTAAATTATCTTCTCGCCTGGTTAATTTTACGCGTTGGCCCTTGACGATTCGATATGTATCTGAACTTCTTGTGTTTTCCATTTTACCTTCCATTTTTAAATTGTCCTTGTGTTTTACTATTTCAGCCCTATCGCCTTTAACAGTTGCATAATCACTCTTTTGTTTAAGATCAATAAATTCTCCTTCAATTTTCAAATTGTCTTCTCTTCTAATTATGTCAACTCTATCAACTTTCTGAGTCCGTCTATTATTCACATTACTTTCAATAGTAATATTGTCAGTATGTTTAATGAGTTTTCTTTTTTCGGCTGGTTGAGTAGGAACAGATTCAGGCCTGTAAAACTTTCCATCAGTCTTCAAGTTATCTTTAGGTTTAACTATTGGCATTCTCTCTCCTTTAGTAGCATTGTAATCATTCCGAATCCGTAAATCTATAAATTCTCCCTCAGTTTTTAAGTTATCTTCATGTCTTTCAATTGCGACCTTTTCAACTTTCTCAATATGTTTATAATCATCTCGAGTACGGTGAATATCAATTTTACCTTCCAATTTAAGATGATCTTCATGTCTTACAACGTCCATACGGTCACCTTTTGTCGCTATGAAGTCAGTTCGTCTAATCATTTGAATATCGCCTTCGGGCTTCAAATTATCTTCAGGCTTTTTCTGCACTGGTCTTTCAGCTACAACATGTTGAGGTTTCTCTGGACGTTCAAATTTTCCTTCAGGTTTCAAATTATCTTTCGGCTTCTTCGGAGTTTGTATTTCAGCAGGATGCCATTGTTCAGATTTTAGTTTTGTAAATTCTCCTTCGGGCTTCAAAGTATCTTGAGGTTTCTTTGGGGTCTGTCTCTCAGCTGGACGCCAAGCTACAGGCGCTGGCTGCGCAAATTCTCCTTCAGGTTTTAAATTATCTTTCGGTTTGACTGGAGTTTGACGTTCAGCTGGACGCCAATGTTCTTGTTTAGGCTGCTCAAAATCTCCCTCTGGTTTAAGATTATCCTTCGGCTTCTTAACTACTGGCCTCTCAGCTGGCCGCCAGTCTTCATGTGTTGGCTTCTCAAATTGGCCTTCTGGCTTAAGATTATCTTTTGGTTTCTTTACTATTGGTTTCTCAGCTGGTCGCCAGTCTTCTTGCATTGGTTTTTCAAAGTCACCCTCAGGTTTAAGATTATCCTGTGGTTTCTTAGGAGATTGCCTTTCTGCAGGTACCCAGTGGTCATGTTTGGGCTGCTCAAAGTCCCCTTCAGGCTTAAGATTGTCATGTGGTTTAACAGGAGATTGCCTTTCAGCTGGACGCCATTGTTCTTGCCTTGGCTGCTCAAATTCACCTTCTGGTCTGAGATTATCTTTCGGCCTCTTTACAATTGGTTTTTCAGCAGGCTGCCAGTTTTCATGTATTGGTTTTTCGAAATCTCCCTCAGGTTTTAAATTATCTTTTGGCTTCACCAGAGTCTGTCTTTCAGCTGGTCGCCAATGTTCTTGTATTGGTTGTTCAAATTCTCCCTCTGGTTTAAGATTATCTTTCGGTTTCTTTACTATTGGTTTTTCAGCTGGCTGCCAATTTTCATGAGTTGGCTTTTGGAAATCTCCTTCAGGTTTCAAATTATCCTTTGGCTTCACCGGGGTCTGTCTTTCAGCTGGTCGCCAATGTTCTTGTTTTGGCTTTTCAAACTCACCTTCGGGCCTAAGATTATCATGTGGTTTAACAGGAGATTGCCTTTCAGCAGGACGCCAATGCTCCTGTTTTGGTTGTTCAAATTCTCCCTCTGGTTTAAGATTATCTTTCGGTTTCTTTACTATTGGTTTTTCAGCTGGCTGCCAATCTTCATGTGCTGGCTTTTGGAAATCTCCTTCTGGTTTCAAATTATCCTTTGGCTTCACCGGCGTCTGTCTTTCAGCTGGTTGCCAATTTTCACGTTTTGGTTTTTCAAATTCACCTTCAGGTTTAAGATTATCGTGTGGTTTGACAGGAGTTTGTCTTTCAGCTGGACGCCAGTCTACATGTCTAGGTTTCTCAAATTCTCCTTCTGGTCTGAGATTGTCCTCAGGTTTCTTAGGAGTCTGTCTTTCAGCTGGGCGCCAATTTTCGTGCCTCGGCTTCTCGAAATCTCCTTCAGGTTTAAGATTATCTTTGGGTTTCACCGGGGTCTGCCTTTCTGCTGGGCGCCAATCCTCGCACCTTGGCTTTTCAAATTCACCTTCAGGCTTAAGGTTATCAAGTGGTTTAATAGGAGATTGTCTTTCAGCTGGGCGCCAATCTTCGTGTTTTGGTTGCTCAAAATCTCCCTCTGGTTTTAGATTATCCTGTGGCTTCTTAGGAGTTTGCCTTTCAGCTGGGCGCCAATCTTCGTGTCTTGGTTGCTCGAAATCTCCCTCTGGTTTTAGATTGTCCCGTGGCTTCTTAGGAGTTTGCCTTTCAGCTGGGCGCCAATCTTCGTGTCTTGGTTGCTCGAAATCTCCCTCTGGTTTTAGATTGTCCCGTGGCTTCTTAGGAATTTGTCTTTCTGCTGGACGCCATTCCTCGTGACTTGGTTTTTCAAATTCGCCTTCAGGTTTAAGGTTATCATGTGGCTTGACAGGGGCTTGCCTTTCAGCTGGACGCCAATGTTCTTGTTTTGGTTGCTCGAAGTCTCCTTCAGGTTTAAGATTATCTTTTGGTTTCACCGGGGTCTGCCTTTCTGCTGGACGCCAATCCTCGTACCTTGGCTTTTCAAACTCGCCTTCAGGCTTCAAATTGTCATGGGGCTTGACTGGAGATTGCCTCTCAGCTGGTTGCCAGTCTTTATGTCTCGGTTTCTCAAATTCTCCTTCTGGTCTGAGATTGTCCACGGGTTTCTTAGGAATTTGTCTTTCAGCTGGACGCCATTCTTCATGACTTGGTTTTTCAAATTCGCCTTCAGGTTTAAGGTTATCATGTGGCTTGACAGGGGCTTGCCTTTCAGCTGGACGCCAATGTTCTTGTTTTGGTTGCTCGAAATCTCCTTCAGGTTTAAGATTATCTTTTGGTTTCACCGGAGTCTGCCTTTCTGCTGGACGCCAATCGTCGTACCTTGGCTTTTCAAACTCGCCTTCAGGCTTAAGGTTATCAAGTGGTTTAATAGGAGATTGTCTTTCAGCTGGACGCCAATGTTCTAGTTTTGGTTGCTCGAAATCTCCTTCAGGTTTAAGATTATCTTTTGGTTTCACCGGGGTCTGCCTTTCTGCTGGACGCCAATCCTCGTACCTTGGCTTTTCAAATTCGCCTTCAGGTTTAAGGTTATCATGTGGCTTGACAGGGGCTTGTCTTTCAGCTGGACGCCAATGTTCTAGTTTTGGTTGCTCGAAATCTCCTTCAGGTTTAAGATTATCTTTTGGTTTCACCGGGGTCTGCCTTTCTGCTGGACGCCAATCCTCGTACCTTGGCTTTTCAAATTCGCCTTCAGGTTTAAGGTTATCATGTGGCTTGACAGGGGCTTGCCTTTCAGCTGGATGCCAATGTTCTTGTTTTGGTTGCTCGAAATCGCCTTCAGGTTTAAGATTATCTTTTGGTTTCACCGGGGTCTGCCTTTCTGCTGGACGCCAATCCTCGTACCTTGGCTTTTCAAACTCGCCTTCAGGCTTCAAATTGTCTTGGGGCTTGACTGGAGATTGTCTCTCAGCTGGTTGCCAGTCTTCATGTCTCGGTTTCTCAAATTCTCCTTCTGGTCTGAGATTGTCCACAGGTTTCTTAGGAATTTGTCTTTCAGCTGGGCGCCAATCTTCGTGTCTTGGTTGCTCGAAATCTCCCTCCGGTTTTAGATTGTCCTGTGGCTTCTTAGGAGTTTGTCTTTCAGCTGGACGCCATTCCTCGTGACTTGGTGTTTCAAATTCGCCTTCAGGTTTAAGGTTATCATGTGGCTTGACAGGGGCTTGTCTTTCAGCTGGACGCCAATGTTCTTGTTTTGGTTGCTCAAAATCTCCTTCAGGTTTAAGATTATCTTTTGGTTTCACCGGGGTCTGCCTTTCTGCTGGACGCCAATCCTCGTACCTTGGCTTTTCAAATTCGCCTTCAGGTTTAAGGTTATCATGTGGCTTGACAGGGGCTTGCCTTTCAGCTGGACGCCAATGTTCTTGTTTTGGTTGCTCGAAATCGCCTTCAGGTTTAAGATTATCTTTTGGTTTCACCGGAGTCTGCCTTTCTGCTGGACGCCAATCCTCGTACCTTGGCTTTACAAATTCGCCTTCAGGTTTAAGGTTATCATGTGGCTTGACAGGGGCTTGCCTTTCAGCTGGACGCCAATGTTCTTGTTTTGGTTGCTCGAAATCGCCTTCAGGTTTAAGATTATCTTTTGGTTTCACCGGGGTCTGCCTTTCTGCTGGACGCCAATCCTCGTACCTTGGCTTTTCAAACTCGCCTTCAGGCTTCAAATTGTCATGGGGCTTGACTGGAGATTGTCTCTCAGCTGGTTGCCAGTCTTCATGTCTCGGTTTCTCAAATTCTCCTTCTGGTCTAAGATTGTCCACAGGTTTCTTAGGAATTTGTCTTTCAGCTGGGCGCCATTTCTCATGTCTTGGTTTGTCAAACTCACCTTCAGGCTTAAGGTTATCAAGTGGTTTAATAGGAGATTGTCTTTCAGCTGGGCGCCAATCTTCATGTTTTGGTTGCTCGAAATTTCCCTCTGGTTTTAGATTATCCTGCGGCTTCTTAGGAGTTTGCCTTTCAGCTGGTCGCCAATGTTCATGTTTGGGTTTTTCAAATTCCCCTTCAGGTTTCAAATTATCTTTTGGTTTAACCGGAGTCGGTCTCTCAGCGGGTCGCCATTCTTCATATTTAGGCTTTTCAAAATTACCTTCGGGTTTTAAGTTATCTAATGGCTTTTTTTGTTTGGGTCTTTCAGTGAATTTTGGTTGATAAGTGTCTTGAGTTATTGTTTGACTATCAAAATCGCCTTCCATAAATAAGTTATCTTTTCTTATAATTTGCTGCTGTCTAAAATCAGTCATGTCATAAGTTCTGAACTCATCATGTGTAGTAGTATTTTTTTGAAGATCTTCAGTAGAATAAAACTTCTCGAAATCTTCCTTAGTCCAAGTACGGCGTCGTTGAGGACGTTCAACTGGTGTTACTTTTTCAGTATACTCAGATTGGTTAGATGTTACAAAATCAATGTCACCTTCACGAACTATATTATCGGTTCTTTTTGCTACTATGGTAGTCCTTTCAACAGCATTAATTTCATTATAGTCTATGAATTCTGACTTCGATGTTGTATTTGTTGTCATTTCACCTTCTAATTTTGTCCAAGTATTGCGACGTACAAGTTTTGGACGTTCTGCTGGTGTCCCAATAAACTCAATGCGATTTGTAGTAACATCTATAAAAAAGTTATAATAATAAGTAACTAGAATACCATTCCTATACATACAATTTCATACCAAAAATAACTAGTCATAATCTGCTAAATGTGTTGTTTTTTACCACAAAGAGTGGATCTCGTTGAAAATATTTATATTGAGAAAACAAAGAGCGTCTTTGTTTCAGAAAAGAATATATCAAATTTCGGTTATAATATTATACTATAATTAATTAATGTACTAAATTATAATAAATAAAAACGTACCATAAAATTCACCCTCAGTTGTCAAATTATCAGTTCGTCTAATAATGTCTGCGCGTTCACCTTTAATGACATTTATTTCCTGGGTCGTTCTAATAGTAAAATCTCCTTCGGGATATAAGTTGTCTTCTGGTTTCTTTGCAACTGGTCTTTCAGCAGGAGTAAATTTATCAAGTTGACGTTTGGCAAAATTTCCTTCAGGTTTAAGATTATCTTTAGGTTTCTTAGGTGTCTGCCTTTCAGCAGGACGCCAATCTTCTTGTTTAGGTTTCTCAAATTCACCTTCAGGCTGAAGATTATCTTTTGGCTTTTTTAGGGTTGGTCTTTCAGCAGGACGCCAGTCTTCGTGTTTAGGTTTTTCAAAATCTCCTTCGGGTTTAAGATTATCCTGGGGTTTTTTAGGTGTCTGTCTTTCAGCAGGGCGCCAATCTTCTTGTTTAGGTTTCTCAAATTCACCTTCTGGTTTAAGATTATCCTGCGGTTTTTTAGGTGTCTGTCTTTCAGCAGGACGCCAATCTTCTTGTTTAGGTTTCTCAAATTCACCTTCTGGTTTAAGATTATCCTGCGGTTTTTTAGGTGTCTGTCTTTCAGCAGGACGCCAATCTTCTTGTTTAGGTTTCTCAAATTCACCTTCTGGTTTAAGATTATCCTGCGGTTTTTTAGGTGTCTGTCTTTCAGCAGGACGCCAATCTTCTTGTTTAGGTTTCTCAAATTCACCTTCTGGTTTAAGATTATCCTGAGGTTTTTTAGGGGTTTGTCTTTCAGCCGGACGCCAGTGTTCATGCTTAGGTTTTTCAAATTCACCTTCAGGCTGAAGATTATCTTTTGGCTTTTTTTGGGTTGGTCTTTCAGCAGGACGCCAATCTTCGTGTCTTGGTTGCTCGAAATCTCCCTCTGGTTTTAGATTGTCCCGTGGCTTCTTAGGAATTTGTCTTTCTGCTGGACGCCATTCCTCGTGACTTGGTTTTTCAAATTCGCCTTCAGGTTTAAGGTTATCATGTGGCTTGACAGGGGCTTGCCTTTCAGCTGGACGCCAATCTTCGTGTTTTGGTTTTTCAAAATCTCCTTCAGGTTTAAGATTATCTTGGGGTTTCTTAGGACTTTGTCTTTCAGCAGGCCGCCACTTTTCTTGTTTTGGTTTTGCAAATTCCCCCTCAGGTTTTAAATTATCATCAGGTTTACGTACTTTAGCTCGATCTCCTGGTAGCCATTCGTCAGGAACACGTTTTACAAAGTCCCCTTCGGGTTTTAGATTATCTATTGGCTTGCGGACTACACCGCGATCACCTGGTTGCCATTCTTCTGGTTGACGTTGAACAAAATCGCCTTCTGGCTTTAAATTATCTTCTGGTTTTTTAGGCTTTTGCCTTTCAGCTGGTCTCCATATTTCCTTTTCAGGAGTAGTAAATGAACCTTCAGGTTTGAGGTTATCACCTGGCTTATGAACAGGAGCTCTATCGCCTGGTTTCCACGTTTCAGGTTGTCGCTTTGCAAAATCTCCTTCTGGTTTGAGATTATCTTCAGGCCGGCGTACTGGAGCGCGGTCTCCCGGCCGCCATTCCTCAGGATGATATCTTTCGAAATCACCTTCAGGTTTAAGGTTATCGTCTGGTTTTGTAGGTTTCTGGCGCTCCGCTGGTTTCCATGGTAATTTTTCAGGTGTAGTAAACAACCCTTCAGGTTTTAAATTATCATCTGGTTTGCGTACAGGAGCCCTATCACCGGGCTTCCATTCTTCAGGTCGTCGTTTTTCAAAGTCGCCTTCAGGTCTAAGATTATCTACAGGCTTTATGGGAGTTTGTCTTTCTGCTGGTTGCCATGGTTCTTTCGCCGGAGTAGTAAAATCACCTTCGGGTTTCAAATTGTCATCTGGTTTACGTACAGGCACCCTTTCTCCCGGTTTCCATTCCTCAGGTCGACGCTTCACAAAGTCCCCTTCTGGCTTTAAATTATCTTCAGGTTTACGTATGGGTGCCCTGTCCCCAGGGCGCCATTCCTCCGTTTGTCTTTTTGGAAACTCACCCTCGGACTTGAGATTATCCTCAGGACGCGTTTGTTTCGGACGCTCTGCAGGTTCCCAACGTGGACGTTCTGGTGTCTGAAAATCTCCTTCGAGTCGCAAATGATCTTCGTGATGCACCGCAGTGGTACGACTGACATGTTTTTCATCGTAGTCGCGCTGATATGCTGATAATACGTTTGTTGTGTGCTCCACATCAAACAATGGCTCTGGGGCATCGTTGTGTGGACAACGGTGACGTCTGAAATACAATAAACAAGTGAAAAATTGACAAATTAAAAATCTAGTATGCCATAATAACAAAAGAATATAATTTAAAAAATAAAAATGTAGAGAGCATAAAATAGAATAATTATGATAATTTACCAAATTCACCTTTTTAATCGATAAGGGTGAAAAGTTAGTGGTAATATTCGCGCTTTTGGCAGTGGTGGCAGCGTTAAAGATTCGGCCATAGCATGCACTCATCGCGTATCGGCCGGTCCTTGTTTGGACCTCAATCACCCACAAACAATAAGGCCATGGTTGTTGAATGAACCATTCGGAAGATTATAAAAATAAAACCACTCAACTTTGTAATAAATTAGAAAATCACAATAACATCGGATTTAAAACCCGTTAATAATAAATAGGAGAAACCGTAGCCGTTGTTTAATTTTGCCGCGAATTATACTGAAAATATTTGACTCTATTAATGAAAATAGAGTAACATTTCTGTCGGTTCCGTATCGCATACTGCCGTGTTAGCCGCTAGCCACCACTGCTACACCCCCTCGTAAGATAACGACCTAGTTCTATCAGACCGCTAGCTATATGTTTTGTCTTAATTTTAACATCAATTTTATGTAAAACAATAGATTTATTTGGGACATATTTCATAGTACCGTACATGGGTAGGTGACTCTTTCAACATTGAAAGACGGAACCGGATATTTGACGATCACTCAAGCCAAAGTAATTTATTATATTTATCATATTGCTGGGTAGGTGAATTTACTCGTGTAAATAATTGAGACCATAAAAGAATACTTAGTAAAGTGCCTGCTATATTATATATAAATTATCATATTATATAATATTCCAGCTTGCATGCATATGATGTGAAACATTATGAAGGCCCAAAATGTAGGCATCGAATTGAATAAATATAACAGCTGAAAATCTATAATCAACTTAGTCTGTTGTGTGACCTAGTAAGGTTGCTATGGCAATCAATCGTTAAAGGTTTACATTGATTACTTTCAACTTATCTAGATTACAATTGCACTAGATTAGAGCTAATATTGAATATTATTAAAGCAGTATTAGTCTGCATATTCGTGCTTTATTATAGCTATAAGTAAGCGCGAAATTTCTGCATGCATTTATTTTAGATTTTTTTATTTATTTCGTCAATAACCTAAAATCTTTATTTAAGAGCTCAACTTTAAGAGCAGGATTCCTTAGTGGGCGAATACAACTCTCCCGATATAGACAAGCGATGCAGAAATCAATGACCCCCTTTCAGAGCTTTACAAGGAGAGCTGCATGAGCAAATGACGTAATGTATCGATTCGTAAAATAAAAAGTACAACTCATTTTTGGACTTAAGATCTTATTTACATTTGTCTTTCATCAAATCATTTAATTGTACTTATGTATGCATGCCTAGTTAGTTCAAAATTAACCAATTTAAAAACCTTGAAGACGCGTTGAATTGAAAATGTTATAAAACTCAACGCGATCGCCGTAAGACTACACAGCCTCCAAAACGTCGAATTATAACAAAATAAACGCGATAATAAACGGTATAAAGTCTTTTAAACTAGAATAAAAACATTTTTCTGATACTAGCTAAGTAATCATCGATAAAAATAAATCATAATAAAAAACTAGCAAGTAATTCGTTTCATTTGTATCTTTCGATATAAATACATAATAAATCAATTTTAATAATTAATGTATAATTAATTATTCACAATACAGTACTACACTATAATTTATCTATCGTTAACGATAGCGTTAGAAAAACATAAGCTACAGAATAAGTTTTGTCGCCTAGCTGCCAGACACCAAACACGTCCTAAATCGACCATCTGAATGCTTAATTGTAATCAATAACTTGTAAGGTTACGAGTTCGTATTTTAATACAATATTTGCATATGTAGGTAGGCGCCCCCAAATGTAACACTTGACAAGTGACCTAGTCGCGTTTCGGGATCAGGTTGGTATAATATATTTATATTTAAAGTATTACAAAAAAATACTTATAAATAATGGATTTATATGGAATGTCTTCAATAGCATTAAAAATGTATAAATATGTTTTTATATTGAGGATAATCCATAGTTTCCGAGTAAACGAAAGAGTGAATCAACGACAATGAGAACTACATATAAGGCCCTGACTGCAACACTGATGTCATCTTTATAAATGTTAATATTATTCAAGAAATTTATATAAGTATTTTCTGTTATTTACTTAAAAACAACTGTTATTTATAACATATAATATGATATATTATTCTCATTCATCAATTCTCAGTTAACTCTAAGGATATTCATTTTAGTGATATCTGAGGTTAATTACGAATATGATTTAATTATATCGTCTATTTTAACAATTTAAACTGACGACACGAAAGCTGCTACAAAGTTTTTAAAAAATGCACTACTACGTCGCATAAATCTTTGAAATATGTTTTACCACTACGTATTTTAAGATATAACAAGAATTTATAATTATTTCATTTACTCAATCCATTTAGATATATATATTTTTTTATAATATGTAGAAATATATCTGTAAGAAACACGTAATATAAAAATGTCGTAAATACTCTAATAGGAGCATTCAATGTCCCGCTAATGGTCAGGCAAGCTTTCACGAGTACTTAAGTGTAGTTCTCAGAAATATCGTTATGTTCAATCAAGTCATCAAATATTAAGTAATTGCTAGAGAACTCGCGGAAAATATTATATATCCTTTTGTTATTTCTAATACAAAGAAATTAACTCTTCTAGTCTTTATAACTCCATTTTTAAAGAGAAGTCGTCTTGTCTCCAACTTACTTCTTATATTACTTCAATTAATTGATGGAATATTTACTAAACGATTTGGAAGATAAATAAAAACATGTTTTTCCAAACGGTCATTTATTACCCAGGAAAATAACCCGAAATCAATTATTTCCAGAATCTTGCTTAACACTCTCCTCTTAAATAATAATAAAAAAATAAAAAAATATATAAAAATATATGTGATGAAGAGTAGTCAAAGCCCTAGGATTTAAACAAGTAATTAAATGTGAAAGCAACCTAGACAGGAACTTAGGTATTCATCCTCCATGACGGCTATCAGAAAAGAAATCGATGCATCGCTGATTACGTTAACGATTTAACAACCAGCATTTTGCCAGAAGTCATTTCACTTCTCTTTTACGAGAACGTCAATAAAAATAAAAATACGACGAATAAATTCCGGACCATATAATTAAGACTTTTAATCAACACGTTAAATTTAAACACATATATATTTTTAAATAATTTCTAATACACATATTTATTTATTTGTTAAAAAGCGAACACAAGGAATTTATTGTATTTTTAAATTTACTTAAGTGTTCACAGATGTTGCTGAGTCACAAATTTTAAGAGGATTGGATGACGAACTGCATACAATTTTAAAAGCGCTGCTATATTGGTAGTGTTACTCAACGTAATCTGGTGACTGTTTTATTTGTTACGAAGCTTGTTAGTTCAATTATCCCCTGAATTCCGTAAAACAGATTGTACTAACATTGGCAGGCGATTTGTAAAACAGAAAACATTAATCAATTTCTTCACAATTAGATTTTATGATAGCATCACGTAAATATAATTCTAATCTATTATTTTATATATGAGAAAGAAAAATTGTTATTTTAAGCAAGAAAATTATAACAAATGTTATATTTAGATTGCAAATGATGTTGCAATCTATTGAAAAGCTTTATAAATCCATTGTTAATTGCGTAAGACGCACATTTAAAGATTAAATTCTATATCGACCGATAAATGGTACACACTTAAACGGGACTATTGAATATTATAAGAATTGGAAAGTTGTTTGGCATGTTGATGTCCATAGTCGGAAATCGTTGTCAAACAGGTCCTTGTTGACTTTTAAGCCTAATTTTGTTTTAACACATACTTATTTATAAAAAAATACATCTAAAAACAGTAAAAAAGCAATGTTCCATAGAAAAAAATTGAAAACAATTCATATTTATACAAATATTAACACAAAAAGAAAGTTAATATCGCAAAACAAGATAAATACAATATTTAAAATATTCATATTCACTTGAACAATTGCTATAATAACTTGATTTATATTTATATTCAAATACTAGGTCTTGAAATTAGTACTTAACTTCATGTTATAATTTCAGGTTATTGCAAAGTTCATCCATGAAACAATTGGAAGTAAATCTATGCAGGTGGACGTAGGCGTGGACTTGACAAGGTGTACACCAACAACAAAAACAAGGTCAACTACCATATGGTAAACTATAACACAATTTTAAAATAAATATTATAAATTACACACAATACAATACAAAATTCAGCAATAATTTTCGCAATGTCAAATGTTCTAATTTGAATGTCCCGCGAATTTGAGCTAAATAAAAAAAAACGTGTTTTTGTAATTTATTTGGAATGACCTAAATGGTATAATTGTACTAATCTTTAATACAGACAGATTACCTACACGAATTACGAAAGTTTATGAACCTTAAAAAACACGATACAATCAAACAAATGCGAACAAATTGTTTTGCGAAGTTTCCTTGCGTATTTCCTTTATGCAAAAACCAAATTTAAATACCTTAGAATTAACGAATTGAAGGTTATTCTCGAAATCAATAAGAAAAAAAAAACAAAATTATAGCATATAGCATTCACAACTAAACAAAACTTTCTTTAAACGTCCAAATATTCTACTAAATATGCAATTTTATTAAAGTGAGGAACAAAACCCCATGTTCCGCAATGACGTCACAAATAATCTAAGCTAGAGTTTTCTTAGTTCTGTGGGTAAACAAGAGAACAAGTTTGCGAGGACGTGGGCCCGAAGTAACCGCCGACAATGATGAGATCATCGACGCTAATAAGCATTGGCGAGGAGGTCGGTTGCCACACGTCTTTCACTTGGGATTGGTGAGAGACGAAATTATCAAGGTTCTTTCAAAGTTGAACACAAACAATATAAGGTTTTAGCGTTATTATTATTTAGAGCAAGTTTCTAGGTTTATTTTTAACTCTATCGATCTGACGACGTTTCAAAAACGATTTGTTACACTGAAAAGGATAGAGTAGAACATTTGTGTTGCGTGTTCAATTAACACACAAAAACTATTGTACTGATGACAAATCTTCTATTATTGTAGAGTATAATTTTATAGTTTATTTCCATTGAGTTTACTATACTTAAGAATACGGGAATAACGTTGTTAGATATACTACGAGCTAATGTGGTTCTCTATGATGTGTTTCAAAGTTCATATTAAATTGATTGATTTTATTAGTATTCTTTTTTCTTACTTATATATTTCAAGAAATATACATTTGCTAATGGAGTAGGTATAACACGTAAGCCTGCATATAAGACAGAAGCCAGTATTAAGCTTTTTATCAATTATCAAAGTATAAGATGCAATACATGTATAAATTATCTTAAATAACAGCAAAAGACATACAAAGATTTAATACAGTAATAAAAGTGTTTATACGCCAACATCTCAGGATGGGGACGACAACGAAGGTCGTACTAATGTAAAAGATTGTATCAATTGAGGAACTGACAATGCGTGGGCGCCGTAAGATGCGCAGTCTTCGTAATAATTTTAAATATGTCACGAGATAACATTGAAGTTTACCTATGTTTGTGTATGAAATATGTTGCAAATTGTGATAAAAATTAAGGTCAATAACCTTAAGTTATTTACTTAAATATTTTTATTTTAGTGGGATTATTGTCTAGTAAATGAAGTGAAAAGTGAAACTCGCTTTATTTACTAATAAAAAAAATGGTAATGTATAAAAATATTTACATACTAAAAGTAAGTTTTCTCGTGTGTATAACTTAAACTTTGTTAACTTCGCTTCAATTTTTTATTTTATTAAGTGACTTCAAACAATTATTTATTTAAAATTTTATGGAGCTTCGCCATTTTTGAACACATATTTCAAAACTTCAAGGACAAATGGAACACACTGATACGTTAGTTTATATATACAAAATACGTTTAGTTTATTTATTATTACGCCATATAGTATGTTATAATAATAGAAACTGTAACAATTTGGAGCAAAAAGTTAGGATACAAAAAATGACCTTCATTTTGTGAGATGCTAAACACAAGTCAAGCAATATTATCGAATCTATTTGCTTAAATATCATAGCTATCGCTTTATAAGGGATTTTCCCGCAAAAATGCTAATTAGTGTTCGATGTTTTTTGGAATATCAATGGCAACCCTAACTGCACAATGTTACCAGACAAAGGTGTGGTACAAATTCTCATATAGAAATTTACATACAATACGAAGCATGAATTATATTCTAAGAATAAACAGTAAATCTGCAGTTAAGATTTCGTTAAGAATCTTTACTAACTAAAGAACACTTTCAAAAGTTTATATACATATATCTAATTTCCATAAAAAAAGAAATATCAATATTTAACGTAACTTTCACAAGACATTTCGCAAAATGGCGCCTTCATTAAAATGATTAACAAGTGCTTAGTTTATTGTAGTTCCATTACGTGTTAAGAATCTAGAATACCAATCTAGGCATCCTGAACAAAAATAAACAAACATTGGATTCTAAGCACGTACACCGATATGCTTTTATGACACTATCGGTTGTTAACACATTGTTTTACCCTATGTTACTTTGAATTTATTATTTAACGGTATTAAGTTACATATAGTGTTCTTATTCTATTATATGTCTTAGATTATTTGCGAAAATAATTTAAGCAATTTAAAGATATATTAATTGTTACCATTGCGCGAAATTACGTTCAAGCATAGATTATCTTAGTAGAGATCAAAACGTTCCTCAGTCGTACGAAACAACATAGGTCATAGACCAATCACTTGAAAAATTGTTGTTATTTTTGACCAATGATAATAACTCATTGCAACTGTCTACTATCACCTAGTTCTGTTACACGCATTTATAAGAAATCGTTTTAATCGTTACTTATTAAAATATAAATAACAAAAAGAAGAAACATGCAAATTAACGTTTAAACTGAATATTTGTTATATAAGTATATGCAACAAATTACTATTTTATATTGATTACTGTTTAATGGTTGCCATGTTTGAAGATTTATTAGTAAATATTTTTACTGCATAAAATGGATTAAAATGCATTTGAGTAATAAACAGCTGATCACAGATCAAACTACGCTCAAGTATTATCTCTCAATCCGTATTCAGCCTAATAGAACCTATGTAATCTAGAGTTATAAAGAGCAAATGTCAATATACAAAGATTAGCTTTATTAATTTTGCGGTGGGCCCAAAAATAATTGTTTCATACGAATTAATAAAGTATAAGATTCATGTAACGTATGTAACAATTGTAAACAATAGTCTCAAGAACTTTCTTTAATGTAAATAACTTTCTAAGCTTAACAATAATGTATTATGTCTTTTGTTTCGTAAATATATTAACACCGTAACATTTTCTTATAAAATTTTTAATTGATGAATCATTCGATGATTACGCTGTTTGTTTATTAATTAGATCATAATTATTTTTTGTAATTTAAATTATAAAGGGCTTATTCAAGCAAAAAATGTTTTCTTATTTATAAATAATAAACGTTTTTCTATTATTCATAAATTAGATCAATAGTAACAAAGTTTTAGACAACATATGCTTGAGTTCTCAAGAATTAGTAATCAGGTAATTAAATTTATAACAAATGACAACTAAAAAGACTATGCGGCTTACTATCGCCTTTATATGTCTAGCCGCAGAATATATACACATTTGTTAAACATATTATAATACCTATGATATTACAAAAGAGTGAATATTTATTTCGGTTCTTGTCCTATTACTCGTAGTAAGTATATGAATATGTTAGTTTAAACTCAGAGTATTGTACGCGTAAGTATATGTATTCATTATTATTATTATATATGAAAATGCGTTGATAGATCACTAAGTCAGTCAGTCAGTCAGTCACCTTTGAGTTTTATATAGATAGATTATTATTATTATATATGAAAATGAATATCGTTTATTAGCATAGGCACTAAAGGCGTACGCTTGCTCATCGTTAGACTCTACCATGACTTCGGAAAGGCATATGACGAGAGGAAGACCACAAAAAACTCGTCAATATATAACGTTTAATGATCACGTGATACAAATTATTTTTTGTTTTCATGATTATTATTAATTGTATTTATAAAGAGTTGACGGTTGTCTGAGAAGTCGGAGTAGAAAATAGATAAGCTAATGAGACATGAACTATAAATAAATGCACGAAAGGTCATAACAATGAATCGATGATGCAAATGGTCAATGGTTATCTTCCCGACGAATAACAAGGAATGAGATCATGCCGATACTCAAAGTGTCCTCGCAAATTTTCCCCTATTTAATCAGTTTTTTATTAAAATGTAAATGAATTACTTTATTTTTAAGGGCCGCTAACTCAATTCTCGCATAATTTTACTCATAGCTCCTCTGTCATTTTGTGTGACGAATGACGATATTGAATTACCGGCCCTAGTTTATTAGATACTAAAATTTATTGAATATTTATGTTTTTATACATATATTTATGTTTATTTACATGAATTTTGGATAATATTTTAAAGAAAGAAAGACATATTTTATAGTGGCAAGTTGTAGTTTATGAAAATGTATGTTACCTATTAATTATGTCAAACACACGCTTGCTTATTACGACTTTTCAGAATAACTCTCAAGCAAAACAACAGCTTGTGACCAAATAAATGTAAAAGTCTATGGTATTTACTCATTCATGTTATATGTACCTAAATACAAATATGAGTATAAAAAACAAACGTGTCTTGAATCTAAAATATTTGGAATATTTGGAGACAGTCCTAGCCTCTATGAGCACTGAGCTTTCTAATTCCAATAACAAATGCGAAAAGTAAGGATATAGCCGTGTCCTATCTTAAAACGAAGTAATTAAAATTTACAAAGAGTTATCCTAAAGACGCGATGTGGATATTCAGAAAATGTTGAGAACCTCTATAAGAGACGTTTAAAAAATAACAAAATGTGTTTTAAAAGTATTTAAATTAGCATGGGATCCAAGGCCATTGGCCAATATGCTAGCGGATCTAATAACTACGTGTGCCTACTAGTAGAACATACGCTCTTGAAAGCACAAAAAATAGTAATTTAATTCAATACGCGTGATAACAAATTGCTACTTTTAACACAGATTCTTAATTATTATTTCATGTTTTGTTTAAAAAAATTATTGTTATGGAATTTAATATGAAATTGGCGTGTAAAGTATTTGTTTCGAAAACCTATCATAAAATATTATAACGGCTAATATTGTTTTGATGTCGTAAGAATTGGCTTAGATATTTTCAAATTATTATTTTTTCCTCAAACCACACTCAATTATTGCTTATTTGATCGCATTAACGGTTCTTCAATTTTAAATAATAAAACAACTGCAATCTCTATTAGGTAAGACATTATACACAGTTTTTGGCATGACCCTTTTTTATTAGACAGCAATTATTTAAAAAAAAAACACGAAATCACCCAATTGAAATTAAGGAAAGCGTGTCACTTTAAACTTTAACTATTCTATTCGAGAGCTGAGGGACTTCGTATAAGGTCATTCATTATAAGCTGGGCATTCCATTTACAGCTTTATGTTCCTTTTTTTGAAATGCAATATAATTGTTTAAAAGGCCAACATAAATAACATTATTCTTCAGGATCAGTCTTATCAGTCGTATTATAAAAGTTATTGTTTTGATAACAATGACGCTTAAATTGGTTTATTTTCTTAAACAAGATATTTAAAAATATATATATTTTTAAATGTACCTAAATTGTAGATATAAAGTACCAGGCGCGCGGAGTTACCATGTTGTAAACTGAACAATGTAGACGGGCTGAAGTCAACTCAAACAAAGGCTTCACGATATAGCGTGATATATTGCAATTAGATGAAAACTATCAGATAGTTTTTTATAAGTATATACATTCATTCGATATATTGTTATTCACCGTGTAGACATATTGTCATTAATGGTTTGCTCCAATTTACTTTTTTAGGTTTAATTTATAAATAAATAATTTTAATATTATTTTAATAGCTATCTGTAATTATGTACATATATTGAATAATAGCAAGCAATGAATTTATAATTGTTAATTAATATATTCCAATAAAAGACAGACTTTAATCCATAATCGATCGACAATAAGTTCTTTGCAGCGAGGAAGTGATATGCTTAAATAGGCGTGACATAAGCGCCCACGGTAAACTTAGCCCACTTGGAAAATAATCTGCAGGTAACTGACTGATATTAAATTTAATTTGTTTTACCAATTTGTCATAAGCCTTAAAAATGCCGACCATGTAATCGCGTATGCCATTTAAATAAGAAAATTTTATCTACCAGTTTCCAAATTTAAATTTTGAATAAGTAGCTATGAACTGTGGTTATAGCCAGCTGTATAAATATTCCATTGCGCGCACCCCATTGGTCGATAAAAAACAATTGAATTGAAATATGCTGCAATGTACTTTTAGATAGACTCCCAAAAACGGGTTTGGTATTTGGGGGCGAAGCTAATGACACTTCATAAGTAACACCCACGACGAACTTAAATTGTAAGCTGTCGGGCGAAAATAACAAAATTTATTGCAAAATTAAATCTAGTACTGTGAGTCAGTTGCAGTTAACTTACGTAGGTGTAGAAAAATAGCATTGATACGATAAAATAATAGCCAATTATATCTGTACTTTAAAACACATTTAGTTTCTATTTTCCATAAAATATAAAGCAATAAACATAAACAAAGTTTACCACTTTGACAGCAAAATAAAACTCAATTATTCTGGTATTTCGAACTATTGTATTATATACTTAATTAAGGCAAGTAGAGCTAAATAGTATTATAAACATATAAAAACCATGTAAATATAATAAGTATAGGAACTTAACATTACAAAACGGACGATGACGACAAGAGAGCTCGGCTTGGCGAGACGTTAACTCTTGGCTTACGTAATTATGCGACCTCCTTCAATTTGTGAGTCGTTACACTTAACCTATTTGGGCACATTCGTTCGGATAATAAGTAGAGTTACATTTCAAAATGATTACTATCCATGTTTTACTATTTTCGTGTATAAAATTATATAAAAATTAATATTTTTAGGAAAATATTATTTTAAAAAATTACTCAATATTTACGTCGTATCTTCACAAATATACCTTCGTGATTTAAGAGTTGTAGCTGTGATAAGATGTTACTTAATAGACCTTGATGAAGATAAAAAGATTCGTATAAGATAGTTTAAACACATTTGTAACTTCTGTTTAGAATTATCCAAATTAACTACAGTCAAAAATTTGTGCTTCATATTCTATTGTTTATCTAAGATTTCTGTTGTTTTATTAATAATATAAGCCATTTATTTATGATTTCGATTTATACACGAGAGTTAGAACGATTTTTATTCATCAATTTATACCCATAGTTAAGATGACCCAGGGTCAGCGAACAATGAATTCTATTAGCACACACAATAATGTGTTTACGCGAGCATTACATTTGTTACTGGAACGAGGCGAATAGGATAAACATATTTATTTTGTAAATAATAATTCAAGTCATTATCGTTGTACAAGTAAATTCAATTTAAAGTAATACTCACCCACAAGTACAGATCTCGCAAATACATTGTTCCTTAGATAGCAGTGGTTTCTTGGGTCCTGCTTCTTTAATGATGGTGGTTTTGTCTATTGTTGTTAGGTCATCTCGCACCGTCTTTCTGTTGTCAATGTGTGTAGTTTCGTCATAAATAGTTTCAACATGCGTCGTGTCAGTAATAGCACGATCTACCACATCTTTCGTCGTGTGGACATCGGTCTACGAAATATGATGAATAGTTAATACTTATATTTAAAAATAAGAATATATAAGGAAGCATAAACTTACCGATTTTTTGATATCATAAGAACTTTTGTCGACGAAAACATTAGTCTTCACCTTCTCATCTACTTTAGGTTCTTCATATGTCACTATTTTCCGCGTAATACCATTTTCAGTTATGTACCTAATTACTTCCACTTGGCTTTTAGTCTTTTCGATTTCGTAAGACTTCTTAGTTATACCGGAATTTGAAGAATTAATTATGTTCGTTTCTTCAGAATCTACACCTTCGTACAAATCTTTAACGTCTTCATTTACTTTAGTACCAAATGAAACTTTTTCAATTCGTTTAAATGGATACTTTTTAACAGTTTCAATAATATCTTTTAAAACTCTGTCATCGATATTTCTGTTAATAACAATATTTTTATCACTAATTCTCACGTTTTTCTTCGATTGTGTCGTTTCAATGATTTTCCTGAGATCAGAGATTGATGTAAAATCTTTAATATCTCTTGATGATATTATGATGTTATCCTCAGTGTCTTGTCGTTGTAAATGATGCTTCCTTCCATCCTGTATGTCTGATGGTGAACCTTTTGGTGTTTTGGAAGGAGTATCCTTTTCATAAACAAACTTCCCATTCCATGTACCAACACTCCTGTCATATGATGTCAGTGTATCTTTTGTAGTTTGAGTATCAGTTTTTGAACTTTCCTTCGTAAGATTTTGCTTTTCCTTTGATATAAAATCTGTTGATTTTGCGTAGTTACTTTCTGTTACTTTACGACTTGTGTTTTCAGTTGTATTACTTGTTTTCGTAGTATCAACAGTTGATGATTTTTCTGTGCTGTTTCTGAGATCACTTCGTGTATCGTATTCTTTGATTGATGGTATTTTTGCGAAATCCCCAATATAAGTATTGGAAGTTGATGCTATTTCTTCGCCATCTTTCATCAGAAGTGATTCTTCAGTAAATTGAGTGGAGCTAGTTGGAACTCCATGTTTACCAGTGTCGTATTGAGATGCTTTTCCTAAAACATGACGTGTATATTCATGTTCAGGTTTCATGCCTGTGCCGCTGATATTGTGACTCTTTTCGAAACTGGAATGTTCCATACTGTCACCCCACTCTCGGTGCGAACTATCCACAACGCGCTCTTTGCCATCAACTATTTCAAAAACATATGAAGAAGTTGAGGCCTCTTGTGCGCTACTAGTATTACTCTTCATTATCTTGTTGGAGAAATTAATGTTTTGGCGATCGTCAACTGAGAGTATATCATTTACTTTCTTTAACTGATTGTCAATTGTGGAGTCGTATCCATAAAAGTTAGATGAATCAGTTTGATTCGTTGTATTCCGTGTGAAGTTGGAATCCTTGCTTGTTTTTGTAGTAGTCTCTTGAGTTTCACTATTTTGGGTTTGTGTATTAGTGGTGTCACTAATATGATGATGAGAATCTGACTTGAAATCAACATTCTTTGAATTAAAAATGCTCTCATCCGACTTGTGTGTGTTACTCGAGTCAGTAATTTGTTGACGCGAATCTGTTTTGAAATCTACATTCTTCGTATTAAAAAGGCTTTTATTCAACTTTTCTTTATCAGTTGTGATGTTGGTATGAGACGATATTTGTTTACCATCCTTTGAAAACTTTGAATCTTCTGTTACAATCATTTCTGACGTAGGCTTACCATCTTTGCCGGTATCGTACTTCGATTTCATATCGTAATTTTCAATGCTGTGAGCACTTTCAGGTTTTATATCAGTTCCGCTAATACTAGCGTACGCCTCTCTTGACGCTTTCTCATCTGCGCTGCCCCATTCTCGAGAGCTACTGTCAATGATGCGCTCTTTTCCATCAACGATTTCTACAACATATGATGATGAGGATGATTTTGTAACATGAGAACTTTTACTTTCACTCGACTGCGAGGTACTGCTATATTCCTTTGTATTCTTCTGTTCGTTTAAGTATCCTTCACCTCCAAAAAAATTCTTTGAGTCAGTTTTCAATCCTTTTGTCCTTTTTGTATCTTGGGGTATAGTTTTTACTTGTTGTGTAAATTTCCCTGTATTGTGAAATTTAGAATCACTTTTATTTTCAGATTTAGTCGAAGCGGACTCTCTTACGTTTGATGACTCATTTGTGAAGTTTTTCTGTAAATCTTGTCGTTCAGACTGCAGAAATGTATCCGTTGCACTAGCGCCATGAGATTTATTCAGAAATGATGAACTCTGTTTATCACTAGACTCAACAAAGCCGGTGTTTAATTTTCCAGAAGAAGAATCCATCGTTCTGTCAAAAGACTGACTCGAACCAGATTGATGTGTAGATGATGACGATTGTTGGAATGATTCAGATTTAGAGCTCTCCTGGTGTGATGATGACGATTTTTGTAACATAGAAGATGACACAAATTCGCCTGTTTTTGATAGAGACATGTCACTGACGTGATGTTCCAAGGCTTTAGTTTGCGAGAGATCAGTCATAGACGGCGCCTCGGTAATAATGTAGTGTGGATGGCTGTTATAATGTTCGGAGATGGCAGAGCCGCTCAGTGAAGCGTGATCAGTTATATCAGTTATCATGAGCGGGTCATCCTCCTCGACCTTCACCTCGATATATCGCACTTTCTTACCAGAGGATGACACTTTCTGCGAATGGCTCTGTTGCGACGAGCTCTGCTGCACCGATGTTGATGTGCTGCTCTTTTGTACACTTGATGACGCCTTGGACTCACTATTCCCCGTGGAATTCACTTGCTTAGTCTTTTTGTTTTTTATAGTCATTTTGTCACAACAAACAGACGTAATAAACTAAATTTTATTCATTAAATAAATATGCTTGAGATTCTCAAATATCTTACTTATCTAGGAACAAAACAATGTTAATTTACCACATAGTTTATTTCGCGGTATAATCAATGCCGTGATGACGGTCGCGAGAGTCGTTCGTGTCGTATCGCGTATGAGTGCGCCGACTAGCTCTCGGATTCTGCTGCGCCGGCGCAGGCCGCCCCCCCTTCCCACCTTGACGGTCGCCCACAGGCCAGACACGTAAGCGATTCCATCATCATGCCGAAGTCAAACCAAAAATGGTATAAATAAGTGACAATGAATTTTATTTACACGATTCCTTGAAACTTTAGAACAATTTTACTACCTACTTTATAATTATTAGTAATATTACCGGCGAAACATTAATCATTCAATATTTATTATTTATCAGACAATAAACTTCGTAACATGCAAACTAGTTATAAATAAATAATCTATCAAGATACATCATATGGATATTGAACAACCATCAAGCGCCTGCTCATTTTTATTGGCAAAGCAAAACATGTTTTGATTCATTTATTTAATTTAAGTGATGTTGCAATTACTGAGAAAATAATAGAAATAAATAGGCAGTTTATGTATGTATTCCAATTAGCTAGTTCTACAAAATTATTATTATAAATGCCAAAATGTTGTCACAAAACTAATTAAAAAATTCATATACGAATAGTTTTTTGATGGATTAAAAATTACGATCGCGATGCCCACTTTCTTATAAAAATGTATTATTCGCATTATTGTTTTTTGCGTTTAATTGTAGAATTTTAGCACCATACTGGGCTATAGACATCGTGGGTTGTGCAACGACACTACCGTTCTCTGACTATAGATGGAGAAGGCGCCGCGTGGGCGCACCTTGATTCATTCGCCCACCTTGGTGCTTACTTTATGTCTGGGGGCAATCCGCAAAATTTATCGATTAATCTTTCTAATTTCTTTACCGCTACATGACAAACGTATTTATTTACTATTAATTATAGAACTAAACTGAAACGGTTAAGTAAATGGAAACATCAATGGACTTGTAAATCTCAAAATATTTAATTTTATTATATACATTAACAACACTTTGACTAGTCTATTATTAATTTATTATTCTACGGCAGCAGAGAAAGTAGCAACTTGTTGCACTCTTGCATTTGTATCTTATTATCTCAACAATGGGTTGATTTATATACTTACAAATTATTTTTATTTATATAAATTGATGCTAATTTTATATTTGTATAGATTGAAACTTATGATAATATATTTTGGGTTGGTTTAAAAAAATAAAAAATAGTGTTTCTCATTGCTCGTCACTAGACTCATCAACTGACATATGCCAGGAACGCACTCTTCCAGCGGCCAGACAATAAATGACGTAAAGAATTGAATTGGTATGTAACTAACTTCGATTGTAATATTGTCTTTATTAGTGACATCTAGTGAGTAAGTTAGTCTTTTATATAATTTGTACAGCGCCATCTAGTGGTTTTTAGATAAACTGTTTTTAAACTAATTTCATTTAGATGTTTTATACATGATAAAATTTTGCTAGATATTTTTAATAGATGGCAGCTGCAATTTCAAATCGATAATGTTCGTGCGTCACCCGACTGCGCAATCAAGCACGGAAATAACAGCTGTTCCACAATATTCGGTTCGTCTACGGCAGCTGAACGGACACGCAGTCGTTTTCCTTGGAATTACGTTTGCCTGTAGTTGCAGTGGACGCTTCATTGTGATTTCTTTCTTTGCTTGGTTAGGACATTTTTGTTCCATATTCCAACGTATATTGCTGTGAATATCAGTATTAGCGTCGGACAGTGTGAATAATAATAATTTAAAATATACACGTTGGCGTTATGTTTACTAAAATTTACCATTCATTATTGTGATCCATGTTGAGATGATTCGTGTACTCGTGAATTTTATGAGCTAAATTGTGTTGTGTCAATAGATAGAATCTCATTTAGATAGTGATATCAATTCATTATAATTTCATTAAACCGGAATTTACGAACGATGACGTCGATCCCTTCAAGTTCAGCCCTCAGGGCTTTAGCTTTGGAGTACAAAAGTCTTCAAGAAGAGCCCGTTGAAGGTTTCAGAGTAAAGTTATTGGGAGACGAAAATTTATTTGAGTGGGAAGTGGCAATCTTCGGGCCGCCTGACACTTTATATCAGGGTGGTTATTTCAAGGTAATGTTTTTATAATATAATAACGAGTTTTTCTTTGTCTATGTGCTATTTATTGTTTGCATTGCCAAAAACTATAGGTTTTTACCCAAGATGCCAAAGAGAACGCTATAATAGTTTTGGCATAATCATATGCTTTAAATAAAAAAATCACACGAGACTACATTCATACCTAGTTAGTGGAAAAAAGTAATGAAATCTCCCCAACTATTGTTCTTACTTGCGTATTTAGTGATCTTGAAATAGAAATAAAAGTGGGTAATATTGATTATTGTCCTTTTGCATATTTACACTTGTATTAGTGTAAACTTAAGAATCTATTGCTTCAGAATATAGAATGTTACTAGTTTTAAAATTATATTTTATTTGAAACCCTGAGTATATACCATATTTTAAATTATGTTGAAAGGAAATGGAAGTATTTAGTCATCAGTATCAAATTATTTATTATTGTCTTGTATATACACTTGTGTCCTAATTTGTAAATGTGGGGGGTAAGCTGTAGCAGACTTTGTTAATAGATATGCACATTATTTAATGAGAAGTTGTGAAAAAAGTACAAAAACCTTTTATTACAGAATATTTTAAACTTTAAAGAGTGGTAGACAGGTTGATAATGGTGCTCAGACCAGTATGCTGTTCACCATGTTCACAAGCATAACACCCGTGATGTAATCTAGTCTCATTTTGTGATCACCTGAGTGATAAGTGTAGTGTGCATTGTCAGTCTAGATGGATCACAATCAAGTCTGCATATGGGAGACGGCTGTTATACACATTTATCTGTCTGTGATAGTAGTTGTCTCTGCCCGACTGAACTCTAGTTTAACTTTAGGCGGAATGTGGTTGTATGCTAGACTACTATCATATTTTGAATATATTGATTCTAATTTGTGGTTAACCAAACTGTCCACAAAGTCTGTAGTTAAAATATATACTAGCTTGTTACTTGTTAAGATTTATGTAAAGTAATGGAGTGAAAAATTATTTTTACACCTTCAGTCGCAAAATCTGTCTTTGAAATGAAATTGACCACTCTATCTCTAACAAAAAAATATATAAAATTGGTTTTGATAAAAATTAAAGCAAAATAATTTCTTGGTAGCCAACTTAATTTGCTATAGTATTGTGCTGTGGGTATGTTTAAGAGCCTTCCAATTTGCTTTATGAATTTTTGGTTTGGATGATTTGCGCATTAGCAATAACTAAATTAAAGCATTCTATGTATAATAGCATACTATCATCATGTTTATGATTGATAATGTTATGATGCAAATATTCAAACAACTAATAACAATATTAATAATTATCTATTTTGTTTAGTTAAATCAATAGAAAATGTTCACACACAGTAATTGTGTGAAGACATAAAAGTAAATTGTCTCTTTCCAGAAATAATTTTGATTAAATCTCTCTCTTTGCAGGCACACATGAAGTTCCCATCAGACTACCCATATTCGCCACCATCAATTAGGTTTTTAACAAGCGTTTGGCATCCTAATGTATATGAGGTGAGTAATATTCAGTTTTAAAGGTAAATTAATAGACGAAGCTCTAAGTTGATTTTTGAAGGTATCTGAACGTACCATTTTAATTGAACCTATATTTTAGACTAGACAATCTACACATAGCTAATAATGCGTAAGTCTGAAACTATCGAGAAGTCTATAACGTAACTTATCTAATTGTCTAACATCACACTTCATCGCGTTTTCATTTCCGTTTGAATGAAGGTCTTATTTAAGTTTTATTAGGATTTTGGAAGTTTCTAGAAATATATCGGACATTTTGGATACTTCAAACATATCTGCATTCTTCAAAGAAATTGATTTTGTTTAAGCTGCAATAAGATATCGCCGTCAGGTGTCGTTTGTTGTTTTTTGTATGTTGTTATGTGTATGTCAATAATCATTTGTTATTAAAAAATAGGTACTAATATTAATGTTAGAGTCAACCTTCGGATTATTCAGAAAATATCTATGAATATGAGATTGAAAATACTATTAGACCTTGCATGTACTATTATAGCAGTTATTTTCATAATGTCTACCATATCTTACTCAATCAATACGCAACTAATGTATTCAGTTTACAAAATATACAAAGTATTTCTCTTGTAAGCATAATGCTGAGTTCATTATATTGGACATTTCTAATCTGATGTTTAATGTATGGCCAAATAACTGATTCGTAATTTACTTTTCAAACATTTGGTATAATAATGTCTCCATTTAACAAGGGAAATAATATAGCAATGTCGGTAGTTAGGGTTTTTTGTTGAAGACCCTAATTAATTAATATTGTAAAATAGAAAGAAATAAAATTGATACGTCTTGTTTTTGGCATTTGTCATGCGAATTTCGACTCAGATTATTGGAATGTCAGGTGAGTTTGGCATTGAGGTGGGTCGCGTACCAGTTTGCTTGACTACATTATTATTAATATTGTTTTCAATCATAAATGTTGTTTTTGATGAAATGAAATACGTCGGTTGTAATATTATCATGCACGATAAAAGTATCATAGTATAAAATAATAAAATGTTCTCAATGCCGTACTAAAAGTCATTAACGACTTAAGTCACATAGATTAAGAAGAAAAAAATCACTTATCTTTGTAAGCATTACGTCGAACAATGGTGATTGTTGCAAAACGGCATTCGTTGCATTTTCCCAAAACCATTTTAGAATTCAATAGTTATTCGTAGAACATTTGATTTTTTTACACACGAAAATTTATATTTTAAAATAAGAATTTTGTGCACTAAAACCCCAATGGTATTAAAGTTATATTAATAAAAGAATATTGTTGGCTTTGTAAATATATACGAAATCAATGGTATTAAAGTTATATTAATAAAAGAATATTGTTGGCTTTGTAAATATATACGAAATTAGCAGAAATTCAATAAAGGATTTTAGACATTTTCTTGAAGCTACTGCCAAAAGACTTAATATGTATTTATATTAATGTTTTTTACTATACATTTGAATAGCAAGTTTTGATCAATAACATTATTAAGATATTTTTTGTTATTGCCAACACAAGTCGTCTTTTTGCACTTGAAAATTAAGGCGAATGATCGCACTGTAATCGTATATAGAGGTAGGTTATTGACATTTTGTAGATGTCTGATGATTTTTCCAATCTTAAGCCAATTCACACTTTTTCAATTGACAAATTTGAGCAAGGCGTTGGAGTTCATTGCACGAAAGTGATACAATTTTGCATTTGAAAAGTATTTTCTTTATTTGGCGCTTAATACTTTTGCATTTATTTTCATTGTTTTTTTTTCGACGTTGCATTGGCTTAACAGCAATTATAATCAACGCAATACGATCGCACGTTTAAAAACATTTCTAATGAACTTAAACAAAAAAAATCCTCATAAGATTAACGCTGGCTCTGTGAGTCACTTCATTTACTTACTGCATTATTCTTCTTAGATGGGACAAGGAATGGTAAAAATGCCCATCAGAAATGATTATACGAAGAAGTTTGGAAAATTTACTAACTTTTATCAATTTAGTTTACCGCTATAAAAAAATTGGGTTACACTCTCTATTTACTTTTTATCAACGCAAAAACCAGTATAAACATTTGTTACTATGATCTTAGGGTCAATTATCAAGCATTCACTGCTTAACTATGGCAGTTCGAAATGATCACCACAACTTGCATGAAATGATTGGTGGGATAATATACCAAATATACGAAAAACACAATCAACAAACTTACTTATCTTAAGTATTTGTCAATATTTTTGTAATTATATTGCTTGGTGTATATATGCATCATATTCAATTTAAAAAATCGCATTTCGAAGTATTTCAATTATTTCTAAATCATTCGCATTTCAACCAGACGATATTGCCTGTAAGTGTGGTTGCGTAAATTATTGAAAAATAGTTATTAGTTATTAGTAAAAGTAAAATTTGAACTACATTTAACATAAATTTTCTTATATAATAAACACAACAACTGCAGTATCGGTATTTTCATTGTGTATAAATGTTTTTATATCTTATCTGGTATTTTTGCTAGGTTTCTATATTTTTTATGCGGGTAGAATGTAATTTAGTTCAAGGTTAATTGTGTCATTGACGCAACGATGGTTCTGTTACATTTCCTAACTTTGTTTCGCTTCGTAGTCAACTTTAATTAATAGAAACACACATAATTAAGGAAGGTAAAGACCTACAACTTGATTTGATTATTTACAATAATTGAATGTTAATTGGATTGTAAATATACCGATACCATCGTTTAATTATTTAATTATTTTTGCCTTTTTAATGTATTATATTAAATGCGGATTTTATCTTAATAACAAGTTATCTACATTGATATCGGTCAAGAAGACGGACACGAATTTTATCTCATTCTAATCCTTACTAAATAGACTCCTCTCTGTCTTTATTAAACTATATCTCAAAATATACCATTTGGATCATTGACATCTATATATGTTTTTAAAAATAGTTATGTTGCGACATGAAGGTAGATTATATTTCTTAATAATGAATGTTTTTGTGTAGTAACGTAATAAAATTTACATAATACATGCCACTTAGTTACAGTAGCGAGAGAGTGTAATTTAATGGAAAACTAATGTAAAGATGATAACAATGCTCGGTGGTATATCGATCTCTAAGATTTAAAACAAATTTTATACAAAATCGTCTTAGTACAAAAATATACAATCAAAATTTGTTTGTATTTATAGATAATACGTTCAACGTTGTATTGATTTTTATTTAATTAAAAGTAGAATTCTCGTCACCTACTAGACCTATTTACCACACAATAGCTTCATAACTTTGACCCTAAAGATCCTATTCACGATGCCCCACTTACTGTTTTCAGTAACTAACTATTCACAACCTTGTCTTACTTCGAATGGACTATTTATTTTATGTCAAGAAGAGTTCTTCATATAATATAGTATAATAAAAAGTAACATGTGAAAGGGACTGCAAATATTTTTTTTTACTTCAGAAATTCACCACTTAGGGACGAAAATAACGACTGTTGCCTGCAAATATTACTCCGTGGTAGTGGTTGCCTCTGCTCATAGTCCGCGCTCTAGCTTGCTTCACTTTAAGCGGAGTGCAATCATGTGCAGGTTACTATTACAAAATATGTCCCAGCACTTTCGGCAATTCCTAGTCACGAACAATTTTTTCAGTCTTATGACCCCTAATATCGTTAAATATACATCGCACATCATTAGAATTTCAAATGTTGCGGGTCAACTTATATGCATAACGTGTTTTCTCTTATTTTATGTATCTAGTGCGTACTTTCTATGCTCGCTTGGTAGCAAGGATGCACGCTCTTGAGATAATTCTATTTAACAACAAGCCGAGCCTGAATTCTCACGACTCACGGGCCGGTTGTACAGTTTTCGCAGCGACGAACCATTACCGTTAGCTGTTAGAAGAGACAACCATAGTCGACGATGTGACTCAAAAAAACCGAGGTCATCACACCAATGTCTGATTCATAGCCGTGACGCTGACTCCAACACGACCACAACATTTATAAATTAAAATATATAAAAAACATTGGTTATTCTAGCATTATTCTGGACGGTTATAATTTATTTCGATGCGTGAATGTAGTGCAAGTTTAATGACCTTTATGTGATGTGTGCACCAATGACGACGGAGTAACACTCATTTAAAACTGTAGATCACACTGGATCACACAACAAAGTACAACATGTTCTGCATAATAAATATTTGCAAACGCCATAAACTAGAAGTGCTAATATTTTACCTAACATTATTATATGCGGAAACGTGATGTGTATCATGCCGCTTTGTTAAATAATTGTAAATAGTATTTGCTTGTGTCTATGTCTGCAATTGGAACTAATTCTTCAGGTCAATACTCAATACATTAAATTAATAATTTTTTATGTTCCTATCAGGTTGTTCAGACTTGGCAACTCTCGGCCTTGAGGTAATTAACCTTATTCTTTTTCATGAAGTTCGCACTGAACTTGCGCTAATTTGTGCCTTGTGGATGCTTTAAATAACCCTTTGGAGGCACGAATTCGTTGGATCCTAACCATTCGTGCCAACATTTCAATCACGCCGTCTCAACAATCCACGTGGCTAACACTTTTTTTGTTCTGCTTACGCATGTAGTTTACACATTTTTCCTTTTTTCGTTTGTTATTATTTCTGAATTCAAACTATACGTAGATTCTATATTTTAATTACTTTTATCTAATGTAAATTGATATGTAGCTCCAATATCATTCGTTGACCTAGTTCAATATGGCTTTTTTAATATAATATATTTTACAATGTCAGAATGCTTAATCAAATTTACAAATTTATAACACGCGTCATTCGCAATTATTAATGAACAAAATCGTTTGTTATGTACTCATACAATTGAATAATAAAAGAGCGGGGGCGCTTCCTCGTGCGTTGTCTAAGGCCTTCGACCCGAGTGTAACAAAAAGTCCTTCCAAGTCCTAATATAATATAATAAATACTCGAGACCGTTCAATTTATCTTTTCAAAAGCTGTGAACTCATTAAAGACACTTGTTGGTATTATTTTTGTAAATTTATTAGTTATCTTTACCGCTTTTTAACATCTTTATGTTATTGTCCCTTTGGTGATATGCCAAATGTCAATCAAGCATGGAAAGCAGGATTAAACCCAGACTGGGATTAAAAGACGAACAAACTTGTATCGTAATATTAGTGGGAAATTACCAAGTCGGGTTTATTTTTATTGCAAATGTTCTAATCTAGTCTGTTTTATTATGAAAATACCTACTCATTGTGTATGCGTGCGTATAGCTGCATCAAAACAACTATAAACATCGTCAGTTGGATTTTTCTGGAGTGTTTCCCGATTTAGAGGTCACTCCGCATACGTTTTCTTTGTGAGGAAGCGCGCACTGAACCGACGGCATATTTTTAGCCGAGGGCGACGCTCTTGGTCGACAAGGTGCTTCCACCTATAGCCGCTGAACCTCGTGACGGCCCCAGCCTCGTCATTGCTATCTTTTTAAAAACCTTTTTAATTCAAACTAGATATAAAACAAATCTTACAAACAATTGTTCCTAAATCCTTTATTTGTCATCGAAGTAAACAATCTGCGTAGAATTTATATTATTATTGCGCATTGAATTGAATCGTTTTAATTACGTATTTGCAAATTTAGTAGTTACTTTGTTTAGGATTTAAATTCTATATTTAACAAAATAACACCTTAGCCAACATTAATTGCACATGTACAAACAAAATCCCACATATACATGAAACTGTGCTCGTTGATTACACATCTTCAAATCGGAACCAAGGAAGTGTTTGCTGAAACGGTAGACGAACCGTTAGAACACTTTCACTATATAAATTATTGTTGGCCTCTTCAAGCATTTTATGCAATTTGCAACGAACTTATTGATATTTTAAATAAAGGAGCAGATGATTAAGTAGAAACTATCTTGCATAAATACTAATTAGCCGCCTTATTTGGAATGACAAATCGGTTTTGCAACTTAAAATGGCGTTCATTTTGGTTTGGTCTTTATGGTTTTTTATTTATTATGATTTGAGGCCATTGAATAGCTAATATTCTATTCAGCTTGTATTTTTAGAACCAAATTCTAACTGCTTTTATTGTAATCATCATCTCATCTTTAAGCTGCTCCGCTTCCGGTTGAGTGTTAATTGAAACTCAGACAAAAACAGTATCAGTTATTCGCAAATTTGATTTAACTAATTAAAAATAATTTATGCGGCTTACTATCACACATATTTAAACTATATTTATATCCGACATTTTGAGCCTGTCTCGCTGCGACCACGGTGACTTTTATAACTTTTCAAATGATGTATTAAAAATAATAAGCCGCATATAGTATTTACATGTTCTAATTACCATATTAATGAAAATTACAATCAAAATATGATAAATAATAATAGTATTATGATGTGCCCGGAAATGTTTTGAGTTTGCTTTCTACGGACATCGAGGAAGTTAGGTGTGTCACCTTCATACTTCCGTGCGCCCTTGGAAGTCGCGGCGGCCTGTGTTGCTAACCATTTCTGCAGACACGTTTTTATTAACTACATTTAATTGCAATTGTGTCCTAATTTAATCACATTTAATGTTAGTAAACGAACATAATTGAAATAATTCTATATTGTGCTAGTATTAGTTAATATTAAGTATTTTGTTATAGTTATATAATGACGGAATGATAGTGCAGTGTAATTTGATCTCGACAACTGTTTAATATCAACAAAACAGAGCGTTGATAATATTACATCATTTAATAAGAAACTACTTATCTGTTATAACGACAAAAAATGAATATTTCTTAACTTGATTTTCTATTCACAGTACGCAATCTGCTTACCCTAACAACAGAACAGGATAAGAGGATGTTTCTACTAAAATCATATTTATTTTATATCAATATTTATTTTAGTCAAGATCCTTCAGTCAGTAGAAATTCATCTTAACATCGTTCTTGCTTTACTTTTTTAAAGTAAGTAGCCTGGCATACGAGGATGAGCACTGTCTTCTCGATATACCCAGCTACGTCGAAGTTGATCCCGAAACGTGACCAGGTCACTTGTTATCATAATGAAGTTTACTTTTGATTAATTTAACCCAATCGTACACAAATTGAAGCTCCAAGTGTGATACACTATTAGATCACGAAATGGTTAAGAGTAATCTGCTGCAAACATCGGTTCAGTCTTTCAAATGAGTTAAATCATGCTCGCGAATAAGGTCAGACTTAAACGAATTAAACAATGTTGAATAGGTTGTTATATTATTAATGAGTTCCAAGAAATACTAATCCAAGTATACAATTTCAACATTTGTTTATAATTTTGTAAGCTCATTGTTTCATGTAGGTATATAACTGACTGCAGAAAGAAAAAGACGGGAGGTATAATACATGCCAGTTTTAACATAAGTAGTAATTTTTGTGGACGTAACTGGAATGTAGTAATATCCTGTTAGATTGGATTACAGAACGTGATAAACTCATAATTGCGATTCATGTAACGAATTGTTTTAAATTAAAGTATATTATTAAAGAGTTGCGCATTGGTTGCAATAAAGCAACCTACTTATTGACGTTGCATGTCGTCGATAAGCTGAGAAAGACAAATTTCTAGAATTAAATAAACGCAAATCTACTTTTTTGTAAATTTGTATAATTTGTGCTTACGTATTGTAAATGGATTAAATTGTATATTATTTTATAAGATCATGTGGTTGTAATAAAGTTCACATTTATTTAACACTAGATTTACCAGACCAGTCAAAATGATTAAAATTCCTACTGCGTGTAACATTTTCTTTAATTCTTCTAATCTTCTTTAATTTATAACAGAAGAATTAGTTTTATGAATTTTATATTATTTTATATATATTTGTAAGAAATATATACTTTTTTTGGTTTTGGTAGAAATAGGTATATTTAAGCTGGTAAATCTAGTGTTAAAGAATAGTAGACAGACTGATGATAGTTATTAGGCCCGTTTGTGGTACCACCACTTTTAATTTAATGCCCGTAAAGCCACCTAATCCTGTCAATCTGGATGGTCTGTTTGTCTTCTCAATCCGGAATAATGGAGGCGACTGTTGTATGCAGGCCGTGGTCGTGTAGTTACTATAAAAAATAAACTGTAGGTATATAAATCAACATAATATGTGAAAATCCAATTTGCAAAGAAATATTCACGAATGCGTTTAAGCTTGTTAGTAACAAGGAAGTTGTTATAAAGCAAAATAGAACAATCGATTAGTGTGAATAATATTATATAGGTTTATAGTTCCCTGTTCTATTTATAATTTAGTTTTTGTTTTAATTAGTTCTCATTTAAGTAATACGACCAATGTTAACTGATTTCACAGGAAAACATAAATTTCAAGGAGCACAATGAACCTTTGTGTAACGCCAAAATAATTATCAATAATTAAGTTAAGTTTATTCAACTTTTATCACTAATTTCGAGTGTTCTTTTTATAAGACAAACAAACAAAAGTGGTATATAGACTGATGATTATTATTGATCCCCCATTTTCAAATGTAACCCGTAACCTAACTCAAGTGTGTTTGATATATAGCCAGGTATAATAAAGAGCGTCATTTCGACTTTGGTGTAGAACACTTGTTTCTTTAAACCGGTATAGAAGATGATTACTGTCTGCTTAGTAAATTTTAAAACGTTTAATTAATGCATTTACGTCATTTTTATAAAACTTACTTTGTTCTAGTCTCTGTAATTCAAATAGATAGAAATGTAAATTTAAAACCTTATGTTTTCAAACCACTTCTAGTCTTGGCATAGTGACCCATTTCTCCCTTTTCTAGAGACTTCTATCTTTACTGCATCGTTGTTTTATATGCGAGGTCACTTTAAAAAATGCCTAATTCAAAATGCTTCAATTGCTTCATATTTTTTAATTAGGTTTAATCTAACGATGAATTGTGCCTTGCAAATCAGAATAAGTAGCTTAAATCTTTACATTCCTTTACATATATACAAATAGAAATCACATGAAAAGTTTAACAGATTAAACCCGTTGGCATATAACGGCGTAGCAGAGATGAGTATGCTTCTAAATCATCTAGTTTTAAAGTTATTTATGACTAAAGTTTAAGTAAAATGGGCGCGAGTCCCTTTGATTATTTGCCGACACAATGTTTTAAACGTGTTTCGTCGCTCCCATCTTGGCTCGGTTTCTACGTGACCTTTCATTGTTATGCAGTTTCGTTCCACGTTACTAGATTCACTACATATTAAACATATCGAGATTTTCCTTTAATTAAAAGCTGGTTAAGCTTTTTCTAATATTTTTTTTATTTCAAGACAATAAAAGAATTTACCCGGTATTATAACTCGCATGAATTACTCATTTTTCCTCCAGTGCTTAATCATATGTCTAGATTACTAAAAGAAAAACTTCTATTGTATGTATAAATAGAAAATAATGTTATATTAAACCGCGTAATCACTGCAGGAAGTTTTCTAGACGTTTCTATAACAGCAACTGCATTTGATGTAGAAAAATTAATATCTTGATAAGAACGTGTTTTATATCTATTATATAATCTCTAATATAAGGAACTAGTGTTGTTAATTTCCTTGTACTTTTCTAAATAAATATTATTTGTAAATTATTTCGATTTGGTGTGCCTAGTTAATATAAATAGGTATTTTAAAAAAATATTGTAACATAAAATAACGTTACACCTTTTTAAAAAATTAATATTAATAATGAGATTTTGCAATTTTTTAAGTATAAATTTCTATAATTATAAACGTACTCAATAATATAGGTAGTTTGTGAACAACAATGGAAATTTTACGTAACATTCAAGAAACATTATGCGTACTCGTAGGAAACGAAATTTGCCTTCTAACCATGAGGCATGAAATCGTGAGCGATACGTGATCTTGTTTTTTGCATAATTATTTATATGTACTTATAACAATACTTTTCCCTTGTTTAATTTAATTACTTTTCTATATGTGCAATAAGAAGTTTATTGACAATAAATATGGTTAAGAAAGTGGTTTGTAGGTACGACTGATGATCATTTTGTTTATGTGTCAGTTTGAAAAGATGAGTAGACTAGCACACTGACCATTAGAACAAAAAGAAAATTCAATGATAAATGCTCATATTGTTAGAGCTAATCCGCGATCACAACTATGTTATTAAAATTTGTCAATTATAAAATAATTAATGCGTCCCTTGTTCTCATTTACAGAATGGCGATTTGTGCATATCGATCTTGCATCCTCCGGTTGATGACCCTCAGTCGGGAGAGTTGCCGTGCGAACGTTGGAACCCCACCCAGTCTGTGCGTACAGTGCTGTTGTCTGTCATATCTCTCTTGAATGAACCTAACACCTTCAGCCCGGCCAATGTGGACGCCAGCGTTATGTATCGACGTTGGCGCGACTCTAAGGGAAAGGATAAAGAGTATGAGAATATTATAAGGTAAGATTTGTACCTATGAGAAAATGTATATTGTAGAAGTGGGGTTTGGATTCGAGGTACAAAAATAAACAAATATACAAATTTTATTTTTTACTTTAATGATCTTGAAAACAAAATAAAACTCGAATGGAAATATCATAAATAAACATGCGAAAGGTTATTTTAAAAGGTAAGTAGGTTTACTTGTACGATGTCATTTGTAAGTGATGACTTGAAAGACATACCTACGTTTGTTTTTCAACCAAAAATTATGTTTAAATTCTCAGAATAATTCAAAAGATTGTGTTCATGAAATATCGAAAATTACAAAATGCGTCAATTGTGTTTATAACTGTAATGAAGTATAGCTAAATATAGCTACAACCGCCCCTCTACCTTGCATATTCATAGGCGCCTACTCAATCTTGGGAAAGCAAAATATTTTTCTTTAACCTGCAGTATTTATTTAGAAAATTTTTAGTGTGTCATACTCAATTCTTAAAACTATTATGAGAGGAAGCATAGTCTCGTCTGCAGATTACATGATAACGCGAACGTTTCTTCTCTTCTATCAGCAGATTTCATTCTTCTTGAAGCTCAGCATATCTATGTAAAATAATACATTTATATACTAAAAAGTGAGCCAGCGCGACTGGGTGTATGTCAGCGTTGCCAGATTTTTTTTTGCCAAGTCGTGATTTTGAAAATTTTTGAGTGAAAAAAGCGGGATTCTTTTGTCGAAAGCGGGACATAGTAAAAAAACGTATATAATCAAAAGTTTTTAAATATTTATCTTTTTATTTAAGTTCTATATTCGTTTACAAGATATCTATGTAAAATAATACATTTATATACTAAAACGGTCGAGTGAGCGAGTCCCGCGCGGGACATTTAATTTTGATTAAAAAATCGGGACGTCCCGCCAAAATCGGGACGTCTGGCAACGCTGGTGTATGTACACGCGCATAACTAGCGAGACAATGATGAACTCCATGCTCGTTATTGTTCATCTCACCACATCAAACCGATGCAAAAAAAACCTACCTTCCCATTCAAATCATGTGTTTCTTTACATCCTTTGATCCTTATATTTAAAAATTTGATTCGTGCCTGAAGATTTAATATTATTTGTTTTTGACTTTTATTTTAATTGACATTAAGTATTCCGTTGAAGTTTACGACCGTATGTGGCGTGGACGAGAGAACGCCAAAACTCGACCATATTGTTCATCATATATTAGTTCTAACTTAATAACGTTATAACTTGTGAATACCGATTTAAATCATTTCTCTTCGGAATTCCCAATCATTTAGTCACCAGAGGGCGAATAACCTGATACAGCGTTTTATGGATTGATAATAATACTCATTATTATATTTCCCTTTCATAATATGAACTATATTGAGACACACGATTGTTTTAAGTTTGGTATATACTTAAAATAACCGCAATACATAAAGGAAACAATGTTAAAAAAAAGGTTAAAGGTCAAAGCCTTATTGTATAGTATGTAACACAATTGCCTATTTACAGATATTTTCTATTCACATTTGCATTTAACAGTTGTTGAAGTGTTTACTATTTGAAAGCATAAATTATTTACGTCTGCAATACTCTGATCTGATTGGTCTAAATTAATTATTTATTTGTAGGAAACAAGCTCAAGTTGCTCGTATTGAGGCGGAGAAAGAAGGCATAGTTGTACCTCTCACATTAGAAGATTACTGCATTAAAACCAAGGTCAAAACAACGAAACCCGAGCCGCATGTAAGTAAATTTTTAATATAGTGTTGTTTTTTGTAAAAAAATGACTTAATGAGGGAAAATCAACCTACTATAAAAACATTATGTATCCTATATTTTTCATGATGCCAATCCATGATATTAACTTTTAAACGTTTATTTCTAGTAAATCTATTATCTGACATGTTTGAAACATCAAAAAACTCACGATAATCATTATATGGTCGCCTTTTATTCTTGTCTATGTTATATTTTTAAAAATTGTTTTCCAGCTCGATATGACAGACTTCTACGACGATGACTATGATGACCTTGATGATACAGATGATGAGCTAAGCGGTGCTGAAGGTGATGGAGACGATAGCGGCAACGGGGAGTCGTGAGGTCCTATCCTATTAATAGGCTATTCAGAACCCAACTTATTTCAATACTTAACACCAATTTTAAAGTTATAATATAAACAACGCAGACGCAGAAAATATTTCACGAAATAGTAATATTAAGATTTTTCTTTTGCTCCATAAAAGTTATATCTAATAAACATAAAGTCAGAAATAAATAATAACTTTATTAACATTCACGTTACTATTCGCTAAAATTAGTATTCAATTACAATCGAAAAATATGGATATTGTGAGAATTACGTGTATTGAATGTAGTTTTTAATGTAGTTCGCCATACGATGTAATTTAGGCAGTGGTAATTATTAAAAAGTATTGCGTAATAATATATCGATGTTCGTCTTCGCGGCTGGCTTGGACCAATTATTTCATTAGTGATGTGAGTGCACTTGGTTGCATCTCTGCAATGTCATAATTTTATAAGTTGGGTTGCAGTTTGAGCCTCAGTACTGTATAGTTAATTTATATTTTTTGTTTTGTGATTTGTATGCGAAGTATGAACGCATTATTGTAATGTTAATTAATGTAAGCTCTTATTTCGATTTTCTTTTTATATCGGTTAGTTTTAAACAAATTATAATCTTCAATTCAATATTTTCTTATTACTATTATTAAAACAATCGCTATTTCTTTATTATAATTTTTAAAACCTCTAATGTAGATGTGTCAATCTAGACTAGACCAAAACTATATGTTTTTATTTCATCTAAAACATAGGGATCCTCTGTGAACACGATAAAAGAAGTCCAATGTGATTTATTTGAACTTTATATAATTAATTTACATAATGATAATATCATAATTAAAATGTTTATATAATTTTTATGTCTACTTTTTGATTTATTTTAATTTGTCATAACTATATCTAACAATTAATACGTTTTATTTTTTTAATCCTAATTCAAAGTGATGTATTTAGTTTGAATTGAAATTATTTGTAGAATATGACATGTGTAATGATGTAGACCTGTCTTACACTATTTGAACACAATGGCTGCCAACATCTTCATTTAGTAATCATAAGTATTAGATTGTAATCATAATGTAGCCGTTATAATTGAAATAAAATTTATAGTGTTATAAGTAAAAACTCGTTCATAATTGTAATCAACGGATATATGTATTATGCACTAAGTTTAATTTAAGTTTGTAGCAAATAGTGTAATCAAGTAATTCGCGAAAATTATAGATTTTAATACAATTACATAATGTGCTTGTATTAATATTGAAAATAATTTTACGCTTTAATTCAACTTGAAATGTCCAAAATTTAATGTTTTGTGTAGCATTTCCTATTCGATGATGTTTGAATGATAATGTAGGTACGATGATTTAATAAAGAAAACGTTTTGAAGCGATATTGTTTTTTATTTGCATTATCAAGTACATTGCATCCCTACTCTTACAAAGAAAGTATTGTGTGTGTTGTACGCAAAATATGTCCTTTTGCAGCGTATCTTAATCCTTGTATTTACACATCAAATACAATCATTATCTCTGCATATAAAAAGGTCATTACACTTATTACTATTACTTTCGAGTCCCTTGCGAGTGGTGGTATTAGCTTAAAACGCCAGTCTGGGCTAATAAACAATTTTTAAAATGAGTACAAGCTTTATACTATATCAAAAAATGCTTTTCTATAATCCGACGTTTGTACTAAATCCAAACTGGAATAATAATTACAAAGTGCACAATATGAATGTTATAATAACATATTATATTCAAATGAAAACACGTAAAGTTGGCGAATTTGTAGCCACTGCCATAATTTATTCTATTCAGCTTTGTTTTGACTTTTTTGACACTAGTGACACTAATGTTTGACAACCAGTTTTTACGATGTTGACGTTGTCGTTTGGAGGTTGTGTTTTACTTTTTAATAATATTAAGTTTTAGTTTACGTCCTACGTGCAAATCATTTCAAAATGAGCTACATCAGTGATTTATCTCAATCTGACGAGTATATGAGTTTTCGAAGCAGTATTCCATTGAGAAAAATTGTTGTTGACTCAGACGGTTCAAAGGTATTTGCAAATAACTATTTATTATAATTAGATTTGTGCATATTATCATCTTGTTGGTAAAAAAATATAATTGACAAATGTTTTTTGTAATAACAATGCTGTAAAAGCATAAAGATAAATGTATAAAACTGTTTAATCGAATGATTTGGTTTTCTAAACTTTTTACAGTCGTGGCGTATATTTGATTCTGGCCCTAAATCTGTAAGTTGTCCTCTCATATGTCTGCCACCAGTTTCGGGAACAGCTGATATATTTTTTAAGCAAATAATGGGTCTCTCATCAAGAGGTGTCAGAGTTATAGCTGCTGAGCCACCTCCTTATTGGAATATAAAAGAATGGTGTGATGGCTTTAAAAGACTTATAGATTATCTAGAATTGCAGAAAGTACATATTTTTGGTGCTTCTTTAGGTAAATATTTTTCTTCCTTATTAATGCTTTTATTATAGTAGAGAAAAAAATGACACATAGTTTAGCCTTGGTTTGTGATATTTTTTTGCAGGTGGTTTTATAGCACAGAAATTTGCAGAATTAACATTGAATTCTTCACGAGTTGCTTCTCTAATACTTTGCAATACATTTACTGATACCTCTGTATTTGATTATAAAGATTCATCAGCTCTATTCTGGTTATTACCATCTTTGGTATTAAAGAAGATGCTCCTAACCAACTTTTCCTCAGATAAAATAGATAAGGGCATTGCTGAAGCTATTGATTTTATGGTTGAAAGGGTATGTTTTAGTTATTATTATATAGGCTCGTTTTCAGAAACTGCTTAAACTTAGTTTCACCGAGTAGACTTCAAAACTTCAAACGTCACTCAGCCGTAAGAAACGAAATAGACCAATTGTTGGTAAATAATTATTACTACATAAAAAGCATGATCCCATGTCAGAATTTATTATTTTTAAAGAGCCAATTATCACCAATGTACAACCTAATTTAATATTTTCAGGTAGAAACATTAACACAACCAGAATTGGCTTCAAGGCTCACATTAAATTGTAGTCCATGTCAAGTCCAAGCAGAATTACTTAGTGAATTACCTGTTACTGTGTTAGGTGTTTGGGACAGTGCTGCATTAAGCCCTACTGCTAGAGAAGCCCTATGTGCTAGGTATCCAAATGCAAAACTAGCACATTTGAAAAGTGGAGGAAATTTCCCATACTTAAGCAGATCTGATGAAGTTAATTTACATTTACTGGTATGTTTTAAAAATATTCAATTACTAATTAGTATTTATCTAAGGTTATTGCATGTACTCTTGCTGGTACTATGCTTATATATATTGTGTTTATTTACAGATTCATCTAAGGCAATTTAATAATACAGAAATGTCGGCGTCGTATTTAAATCTCCACAGATTACCAGCATCTAACAATAATCAACCTGAAGAAGGCACCGTTAGTTATTTCAATCAAAAAGAAAAGTTTGTTAAGATATCTTGATTTTTTATAATTTGAATGACACTTGAATATATATATTTTTTTATTTTTCTAAGTAGGTATATAAGATTACTCTAATTACAAAATCTTTCACTGATCCAGTATTAATCTTTAAGAACAGTTGCACACATACAAAAAATTCGATTATTGAATGACTTTACACAATCAACCTTCATGTAATTCCCACATAAATATTACAGCTATTATTGTTTTACAAATATAGTGTATGTGTGGAGTTCTTTAGTTATTATTATTTTTCTTATCATCACACCCTGCATATCACCGCTCACACTGGCGAAGGTTAGCTGGATAGATAATGCAAATGGCATTAAACTCGTCTGTGTAGGATTTTTGCAATAATTTTAATATTTAATTATGTTTTGCACTTTCACGGAAATAATCTGCTAATCCTTTAGTAGTAAGTTTAAAAAAAAAGTATAGCAAATATTGTTTTTCAGTATCTTATCACAATATAAATATTGAGTAATAAAACTGTGCGAACACAGAGCTGCACACAAAGTTGAAGACTTAATGACGTAAAATGGATCTCAATGAGTTGTGATTTTTATCTTTCCTTTTTTAACTGGACAATGTGTTTTGGTTTGGCACTGATTTTTCGTACTTTTACACTTACAACTGTTTCTATAAGTGTTATTTCAGTGAAATCATTGTTTTGGTAATCTTCATAAACTGCAATTAAATTAGATGTATGATGACAGATATGTGATCTTTGAATATACATTATTATTTGTTGATTTTAATATAATAGGATATTTTGTATAAATTTGTTTTATTCATTCCTAAATCTGAATTAGCGTAATACATATTTCGTACACGAGCTATACTGACGTATGCGACTGATACATTAACTCCAGATTGTTAACTTATTGCTTTGCATGCTTTGTTTATGTCATTACGTAAAAATATGTTAAACTCTAAGTACTTAAGGTAAACTCAATAAAATAATTCCAAGAACCTATATTTAAGTTCTAGCTTAAACATCACAACATCTCAAAGCTGTGTATTATATATCTGTAATGATATAAGCGCAACTGTCTGAAGTAAAATAAAAACGCAAATTAACATATTAATCACTTTTTAATTCTATAACACAAACATATTAATTATCTTTCTCGCTTTTAGCATTAATTTTCTCATTCGCCTGTTTATCTTTATGAGCCTTTAAAGCTTTACTCCTTTCTTCATCATCTGAAAAATATTCAGCATAGTAATCTTCTTCAGAAGGTACTGGTGTTCCAGCAAAAGTTGATCCTTTCTCAGCTAATGAATTTATTTTGACTAGTGGGTCTTCAATGTTGCTATCGTTGTCTACATTTTTCTCATTCAAAGTCTTTTGTCCCGCGACTGTAGAATATATTGACATTGCCTATAAAAGGACATACAAAGCACATTCAATTCTGCAATTTTGCATTTTTACCAGAAGATAATTGTAACAATTAAATCATGGAAACAAGAATGTATCCCTTAAGAACTATCACTGCAAAGTTAATATATAATTAAAACAATATTACCCTTTTGTAAAACATTTAACTATTATATAAGAAGTAGTTTGAAAATATTCATAATTAAAATACATATTTACCTGTGCAACAAGATTGGGCACATCTCCGGCATTAGCAGGTAATATGAGCGTGTTTCCAGTACGAGCTAACTTACTAAATGCAGCCACATACTGCTCAGCCAGGGTTAACGATGCTGCATGCTTACTCTCCTAGAAAATAAACATTATATACTTGGAATCAAATTTAGCAAGCTAGTACTCAAAGCATTAGACAGAACTATACAAACTAAGCCATATTTGGAAATGGTATAAACTGTAAAAATATGATAAAATGGATTTGAAGGTCAGTGCTGTTATGGAAAACGTTCTATCATTACAAATGGATCTTATCTTGCAAATCAATGAAGTATAGCCTAAATCATCATACTTGTTCTGTGAGGGCTTCCCCAACCAGCTTAAGCCCTTTAGCTCTAGCTGCAGCAACTGCAAGCATAGCTTGAGCCTCACCAGATGCTTTGTTTATTTGTTCTTGCTTTTCAGCCTCTGAAAATAAACAATTAAGTGGTAATCAAATTACGAAGTATGATTTATAGGAATATATCTTTTAAAAAACTGTTATCAATAAATTATATTACCAGAAGCCAATATTCGTGCCTGTCGTTTCCCCTCAGCAACATTGATGTCGGCGGCGCGAACACCTTCAGATTCTAAAATGGCGGCACGCTTCCTCCTCTCAGCTTCTACTTGCATCTGCATAGCTTCATGGACTCTGCTTGGTAATTTTATATCACCTAAAATGTGTCACAAAATAATATCATACCACTTTAAAGGCAGAACAACTCTTCATAGTTCATAAATAAATTAGCAAACTATATTTTCTTAGCCTACTTACGTATTTCATATCGAAGACAGGCAATGCCCCATGCTTCACTTGCTTTATTGATAGCATCTACAATAGATACATTCAGTGATTCTCTTTCTCTAAATACTTTGTCCAGAGAAATCTGACCAAGTTCAGATCTCATTGTAGTTTGTGCTAACTGTGTTATTGCAAATTCAGGGTCCTCAACACCATATGAAGCTGAAAAAATATGACACTTCAGCGTATTTGATATATACAATAAAGTGAGGTATATCTCATCATAATGATCGGTTATGGGTAACCATGCAACAAAAAATTATTTCACTTGTAACCCAGTGTTAAAAATACGAAGGAGGAAATAAATGTTAGTAATAACATCAACGGAAAACAGGATCCAAGTATGTCAACATGTCAACATAATATTAATGTTGTATCTAACAATGTTGGTTGTTTTAAATTGTTTATATTATTATGTTATTTAAAAAATAGTTGAAGGTTTGTTATATATTTTAGCGACATACAGAGGGTAGTTGTATAAGTCTACTGTATTGATTCACATATGCATATTTTTATGAGCATTGTCTGGGCAGCCGTGGATAAGCTCAATAATAGAATATAATTTTATAAAATATTGACTGATGAGAATTATTTCAAATTATGTTTATCCTGATCCTGACTCATAGCACTCTTTTGTAAAAGTTAAAATGATAAACGCACTAAATACACAAGTTTAGTATTGAATAATATAAATAAATTTTAAACAATTTTTGAGCATTCATAATTACCTAAATAAGGGTCAACAATCCTCAAATATAAAACTCCATCTATACTTAATGTAACATTATCTGACGTGATAGCACTCTGCTTGGGAACATCGATGGCTATTTCCTTTAAACTCTGTACATATTTAATCTTATCCACTATAGGCCAAAGTAGGTTCAATCCAGGTTCTAACATTCTATGAAACTTTCCCATACGTTCCACGATCCATGCCTGAAATTAAGACATTTTTGAGTAATAACAAACAAAACTCTAGCAAGTGCAGTGTGATCACATGTCAGGCCACTATAAGAAATGTTTTGTGTTATTCTCATAATTTTCATACTATTCTTCAAATTCATAAATAAAAAATACATGGATATTATACCTCAAATTATGCATAATTATGATATAAAATTTGTATCATGTTGTGCTTAATGATTCTAGAAAGTTTTTGCACAAATATAAAATTAAAACCAACCTCTTGTTGTGGAACAAACATAATAATTGTATTCAGTGGCGTAGTTGACCGGTGCCGAGCAGCCACATTAAATAAAAGCCGCCCTTCATTCTGATATTCAAAATTAAAAGCATTCTGAAATTTAAAATATAGGTTATAATTTTATCTCTACATTTACGAGTCATAACATTAGACTTACTTTTAATGGAACGGCCCTTGTAAAAAAGAGTTTTGATCTGGTAAACATTTTAAATAATTGTGATTTTCAATAACACAAATTGCTATTACTTATATTTGCAACACTTCACAATCCATAACGAAAAATTCAAGACCAGATTTAAGGTGGTTACACACAAGCCCAAATAATGTCAATTGTCAAGCACACTGCACAACGATTGATTGACGTTTTTATTAAATCTCAATGTACATAACAAACAATTTTCTAGAAATTTTTAAATGCCGTTGTTAAGCCGCGTCTCCTGCTCCTATGTCTTCCAAACATTAGACGAAAACATCGATACATTGGGGCGTGGCCGTATACATTGTTTTTGCTTTCCGTCGACCACGGAAAACGAAAAACATTGTGTATGAATACAAAAATGTATACGGCCACGCCCCAATGTTCGATGTTTTTGTCTAATGTTTGGAAGACACGGGAGCAGGAGACGCGGCTTTATAACCTATTCGAAAATATTGTTTTATATGATATATAATATAACTTTTTAACAAATTACTTATTACATGTTTATCTTGAATTTAGTGTGAAAACGGCTTTATTTTAGTGTTACTATATTAAAGATTTTATATTTCATAGTTTTTATAAATGTATAGTGCATATATGAAAAAAAAACATAAACAAGAACGTTTGTTTAGCAATCTGTCAGCGTATTCAATGTAACCGCGGTAAATACGATTTGTATAATCGATAATAATATTTGAAGCTATTTATGTAAAGAACATAGCAATAGTTATTTGTATTTAACATATCTTATTATAATGTCAGTAACGTTTAGTCAGTACAATAATAGTGTGACTGATAATTCTTCAATAAGTTTAATTGCTAAACTTAGAAGATTAAAAATGCAAGAAAAGCTTATGTTGAGTAGTATTAACATTAAAAGCGATTCTAACAATGTGGATAACCAGCATAGCCACGGATTTAAGAGGTTTGTATGATATTATTGGTTTCATGTCATACAATTACAGGCATATACATTGATATTCAGTATATTTTGAGCTTTCAGGAATATTTTATTAATAAAACTAAAGAACCATTATGAAGAAATTAAGACTTTGTTCGATGATATTAAATACAGCACAAATTCTCAAGATATTATTAATATTGGTAAAAAAATATATATATTTTTTATTCCATTTTTTTAAAATAAAATTCCTACATTTTTTTTAATTTTTCCACTCTATATAGATGTAGAACAAGTTAAAAAGGATGTTCTATCCATTGAAAATAAAATTGTTAACTTAAAAGGATTTCTACATACTGAAATCAACAATCTGAAGTCAAAGGAAGAAGAGCTTATGAAGGAGGTATTTTTGAAAATAATTATTTTAAATTTTTACCTTAATTAAAATTGGTTGACCAAGATGACTGCATAAAACCTTTTGAATTAGGTTGTGAACCATGTTTTATTATTATTTAATACTTTATTTTACTTCAAAGCTAATAGAAAATGAAAATAACGAAAACAAGAAAACCAGAAAATTTACAATAAATAAAACAAAATCGTTTAATGACATAGTACCAAGCCCGGTGAGAAATATTATAAATACACCACACAAGTACAAGGAAGTACAAAATCTACAAGATTTTCTAAAAGATAACGGAGGGAGAAATGGCGGCTGGTTTGAATATAATCATAATTTATTTGTGAAGATACGCCAAAAATATATTGATGGAATTCCTCATGATAAAACTGAATATGAGACATCACTAGAATTATTTATTGAAGACCTTCAATTAAGAATAATAGGTGGTAGTAATTATGTTATTTATCTGTGTTAACATAGATTTTAAAAAAACTCTGTACAAATGTTAATTCCAGGAATTGGCGTAGAAAAAATTAAAGAACATGAAAAATGGTACTTACAATATCTTAAATTGAAAACAGCTCAACAAGAAGTTTTAAACAAATGGAAGTATAGTCGGAGTCAAGTGAGAAGTGCACAACATTACAAAAATAATCAGGAAATGGTTTGGGCTTTAATTTAACAATAAAAACCTGAATCGTAACTTAATGATATACATTATAATGTATAACAATTGGTTGACTCTTTTTTTTAAATTTACAACTGAACAATTTCGTTTAAAAATTGTATATTCTCTAATAAGTATTGTGTATATATAAACTTATATATTTTTGTTTATTTTATGTATACACTACATAAAATAAGTATAACATTTATTTTCTTCTTGCCATTCCACCCTGCGTATCTCCGGTCATAAGGTTAGATGGTAAACAATGCCAACAACATTAAACTTTACCAATAAAGAGAATATTATTATGAATAATAATGTATAAAACTAAAATTATAGGTGGAACCAAAAAGTAGGCTTAGAAAAAAAACTATTACTAAACCCAATGCTGAAGTTGAGTCACTTAAAAATGTACGAGGCGAATATATTTCAAATTATTTATCTAATAGAAGGTGAGTTTAAACAATCTTTTATCAGTATAATATGTTTAGTATTTTCTTTTAATAAAATACATTATTACAGTTATGATAACCAGGAAAATGAAAACGAAGAAAAATTGAATGTGACCAAGGAACATACCGCGTCTTTCATGAATACAACTGATGCATGGCATAACAAATGTACAAGCATCAAAGAATTGACCATTAAACACAGAATGAACTTAATCAATATACCCAAATAGTAATATATGAACAATATATGTAGTAATTTGTTTATTATGACTCAAAAATTCATCAATTTTGTTTTGTTTCAGCGGAGTCCCTACATGGCGTCAAATTATGCTAAATAAAGAGTAATTTTAATTTTGCTATAAAATAATTTGTAACATATATTAGAGTATTTTTATTCAAAAATAAATAGATTTATTAGGATACTATTCAACTGTATCCAATTTTTCTAATTAAAGACCAGTTTGAAATCTTGAATGTATGTATTTTTTTTACTTTGTGTAATTTATTTACTATGGTAACACCAAATGCCGATAACAGTCGGCTACTTACGTGTTACTGCGGTTCCCTTCATTCTTTCCTCATTCTCCTCCTAGCGTCGTTGGTTGGAGCCTCGCGCGTCGTAAAACTTAATTGTTTTTATTTGGAATACCCTTTCCCAAGGGTACTTTAAAATATAAAATTTTATTTTATTTAAAATTGCTAGGAGGAGATTGAGAGTAATTTTAATCATGGGTGTGTTGTTAACGAGTGTAGGTCTTCTACTTCTGGCTTCTTCAGCATTCAGCAATGAATCGAAGGGTCCCAAAGTTACTCATAAGGTAAGTTGGTAACAAATATATATATTATTCCATTTTGCAATAACTTATTGATAAAGCTTGGGAGGAGGTCGCTGACCCGTTACAAGGTGGGTGACGCTACATGTTTTTTTCGCAGATTTGGCGTTCAAACTATTTTTATCAGTTACTGCCTTGGTGGCAATATTTACGACCAGTTTAGTTCAATTTGCTTAATTGAATAACAATGCTCTGGTTTCTAACAACGTGACTGGGCATGTGTACGCAAGTTGGCTTTGTTAATCAATTTAGTTTATTTGAATTTTTACAAAAGGCTATTTTGGGCCGAGGTGAGATGATGAGGGTGATAATGAACATGTTTTTTCTTTGAATGAATTGTTTCTATTTCAGATGCTATTGTATTATACCTTAAAGAGTAGGTAATGATTTAGTAATGAAAAGAGTTGGTTAATACTACACTCATATATAACTTTGTTTACAGGTGACCTTTGAGATGAAGATTGGTGAAAAAAATGTTGGCAGTATTGTTATTGGCCTCTTTGGTAAAACTGTCCCAAAAACTGTCGAAAACTTCTACCAATTAGCTCAAAAACCTGAAGGGCAAGGATACAAAGGCAGCAAATTCCATCGTGTCATCCAGAACTTTATGATTCAAGGTGGAGACTTCACTAAAGGAGATGGCACTGGAGGTGAGACTTTAAATCAGAATTGGATTTTATTATTATATGATTTAAAAAGAAAAAAAAACATAATGAAACAAAGCAATTATTGTCAGACTGTAGAAAGTAAATCATTCCCATTCATGCAGTTTTGGAGATTGGTGAAGATGGCAAAAAGCCAAAAAGGACAAAGGATTTTTTCAAAACACAAATATAAATAATAATATTTATGAAGTAAAAAAGGAGATGAAACAACTTTATATCAGCTAAAGATTTTTGATGTAAAGTTTTTATTTTGGCTAATTCAATATCAACATTTTTATTCCTAGGCAAAAGTATTTACGGAGATCGTTTTGAAGATGAAAACTTCAAGCTTCAACATTTTGGTGCTGGCTGGTTATCCATGGCCAATGCTGGAAAGGACACCAATGGTTCTCAATTCTTCATCACTACTGCTAAGACCCCATGGCTTGATGGTAGACACGTTGTTTTTGGGAAAGTGCTTGAGGGCATGGTAAGTATATGTACTTTTCTTCTTCAGGTATATTAGTTATACCTTGGGTAACCCAGGTATACATTCACAGATATATAACAAATCCCTTATGATAAAGATCATATACTTAGAAATAAACACTTCAAAATTATCTTGATTATTTTCATATTTTATCTGGATGGATTTAGATAATGTTTATACATTTATCAGTAAATTATAATGCTTTATTTATAATCTTTAATTCTTTGTACAGAGTGTGGTCCGTGAAATTGAAAAAACTAAAACTGGAGCCAATGACCGTCCAGAACAGGATGTTGTAATTGTCAGCAGCAGTGCTGAGATTGTCTCCGAACCTTTCAGCGTCTCAAAAGATAGTGCCGAATAGAATTTAGATAAGATATAATTACATTTTAAGAAAGCATTTAATTTTTTATCCATAAGCCTTTTGGTGCCACTTTTGAATTAAGTTCGAAAATTTTTAATGCTCAAAGGTTTTATTTACAATACATTTAATAACTCTTGTTTTTGGTTTATTTTTTACTGTCTACTACCTTAATACTACACCTAGGGAAAAATAATCTTATTGAATATTTGGCAAAATTGCAGCGAGCTATACTTTATATTATTAACTAAATGAAACAATTAGATGTTTAATGGTATTTTATTTAACAAGACTAACTCATGCTCCTCACTTCCTTTATACAAGCAGCTGCTTCATTTTTAATTTCTGTGTTTTTTGTATCTTTTGCTAGTTTCCATCCATACCCGCAATTTTTCCGAGCTTCATCAAACATCTTTTTCTTTAAATATAATCTACCAAGGTTAACATACATTATACCCAAGTCATCCATATCGTCAATTGTTTCTCCATGTTTTATTGCTTCTTTTATATAGGCTATGCTGTCGTCCAGCCTGTCCACTCTTTCACATACTGTTCCCAAGTCATTTAACTGCACAACAATATGCTCCATATCTACACTTTCTAACTTACGCATACGTTCTAAAGCCTTTTTCATCATATTTAACCCATTTTCAAGTTCATTGGTATCTAATAACAATCTTCCATACCAGTCTTCAGTGATAGCCATCAGTTGTATGCCATCTGATGTGGTGTCTTTGTTTAAAGCTGCCTCGAGTTTCTTCATACACCAATCAAAACCAAGTTTAGCAACATCAAATTCCTTTTTCAAATGACTTATTCTTGCTAGTTTTATACTTATCTGAATAAAATTCAAATCATCTTCAGTTGCTCCATCTGCCATTAAGCGTTGTGCGACAGATACAAACAGAGACTTTGCTTTGTCTAATTGGTTCCGTTGCAATGCCAAGTTCGCCATAACATCATAAATGTATGTGACGCCCAGCTGGTTATGTAGCATCTGAGCTTGCCTTAATGTAACATGGAGTAACCGTTCTGCTTTGTCGTATTCGTTTCGTTGAATAAACAGTACTGAATATTTTATAGCATTAATTAGATCATCCTCCGGCGTATTTACCTTGTTATCGAAACCTAACCAAGTAAATATTGAAAAACTAAGTGTAGCAGGAAAGATTATGTTTGATCGTGGAGTTTTCGTTATAGTCTTAAATGTGTGCTGACTTCGAAGTCGTAATAAGCTGTTCCAAAACAGAGAATTGAGTCTTGATGTAAACGACATGGTTATAGCTTATATAACATTGCTTCTTAAAAATATCCTTTAGCTAATTATAGAATACGCACGTTTGAACGCTTCGCACTAAAATAAGCAATACAAACAATATTAAAGAAACTGAATATAATTTACCTAGGTATTTCAATTTTAGATATTTTGTCGGAAACCTACCGAAGTCAGCTGTTGCTTGACAGTTGACAGTTTCAACTATTAATGCGAACATTCGAAGGATAGTCTATGCAGCTTTTAAATACTTTTAAAACATTCTAAAAAAAATAGTATAATGTTATAAATTTAGGCATTGTTTATTATTTAATTTTAATTAAATAATAAGAATTAATAAAAAAAATATTCTGTGCCATGATGATAAATATGATGATGAAAAGAAAACAGTTTGTCTTTGTTTTGCGTTTGTTGGTGTCGTCATTCATATTTTTCTGTTTTATTTATTAAATTAAGATGTTTGCGTAGTAATTTAATCTATTAACATTGATGCGATGGTGCATGTAAAGTCAACTCTGTTTTTGAAAATGTGCTACTTGTATGATGGTTTGGGGACTAATTAATGTTATTCAGCAAGTTTGATGTCTTTATTTTCGCTTTCGTAATAATATTTTACACGGAAAAATAGCGAAATCTACAATAAATGATGTATGGAATGAACGGATCTGATTTACCGCCTGTTAAAGAGGACAGTTTTTGTAAATATGTATTATATTACGAGATAAATAACTCGAGGTATGCAGTTGTTATTAAACATTAGGAGTACATATTTGTCAAAGACCTTGGGCTTTTTTTATTAATTAATTTGGTGATTTGCAGGGTGAGAATTTGGGATTTAATAATATTAATTCCAAATGCACTATTTGTGCTATTCTTAGCAGTAAGATTCAATAAGGCTCAGTTGAAGCTTCGTGCGACGAGTAGTCCTATATTTTTGACTTTCTATACTTTGGTTTGGGGTAATGTGATCGTCAGTCTGGTGCGATGTGTTGTGTCCATGTCTGTAAATGCATCTGTACCAGTTGGAGGTTTGGTTGATAAGATTTTATGGGTCACTGTCCGCTTTTTCTTGTTGGCTACTGAAATGAGTGTTGTTATATTTGGATTGGCATTTGGTAAGCCAGCATTTCAATTTTTTAGTGTAAACACTTAATGCAATTAAAATGCAACATGTTATTAACACTTGATGAAAATTAAAAATACAAAAACTTTGTCTTTTATTAGTTTTTCAACTGTGTAAAAAGGCACAGTAAACAATAATATATTTGTTAGTATAAATGTAAGTATAAGACGAACTAAGTTTTATAACAAAAAATTATATATTGTAAAGCTTGAATTATCAAAATAATGACAGAAATAAACCTCATCAAGTCATTTAATAAGATTCAATTAATAAGCCAAGTGCCTAATAAGATTAGATTATGTATTTAGTATAATAATGTATTTGATAAGGACATGAGATAATTTCTTTTAGATATACACAAAAAGAAATTAATTAGAAAATAAACTACTACTAACAACTTAGTGACTAATTATTTTGAATATTTTAATTAAGCTACCACTCCTTTCACTGTTATTGCAATAGTCATAAAGTATTAAAGTAAATTATTTTAGTATAGCAATAAAATAATGATTTTTAAATTAATTTATTTGTCATGCTAATTACACATCTCTATAGTAAACTAAGAGTTAAATATTTTATTGTGATTTGTCTTTATGACTATGCCCATGCCTAATGATCAGCTAATTTTATATAAAAATAAGACACTATTAAAAAAGTTTATACACTAATAAATAATAGCATTGATACATGTTATTCAATTACAAATTTTGTATACATAATTATATATAATTACAAGCTTATTAGGTCTAGTTTAAGATGGTTCAGGTTTTGCAGGACATTTAGATAGTCGGAGCAGCATCAGGTATGTGTTACTTGCGACTTCACTCCTATCTCTAGCATTCACCATAACGCAAGGCACATTAGAGATAGTTATGCCAGATGACATATTCCATATTGACACAAGAGATTTTGACTTATTCGGACATGGTGGAATGATATTCTGGTTCTCTTCTTCGTTGGCATTTGCAATGATTTATTTCATTATATTATTGTTGCCTTGGACCCCTTTGAGAGAATATTTGGCTTTACCAAGTGAGTACTTTTCTTTTATGTTAACCTTAGACAACTCAGAAGGTAGTTGTCTTTGCCCGCTCATAACACTGATATTGTATAAATATATAAATTTAATAGTATACTATTTTTCTTATGAATGAATGATTCAATCAATCATCTAAATGAGTGTTTGAATAGAACATTATTATTTAATTTTAGTGTCAATAATAATATTTAATATTTTGCCTTATTGTTTGTTGTTAAAAGCTAACTATGTTTATAATGATAACGGATTCATATCAAACAATAAATTATGTAAGAGCAAAGAGAAATGAACTGAAAGTTATCAATTGACTGATTTATAGCATGTTGAAGTGAATAAATAGCTTCATTTATTGTATGTGTCTAATTGTAACTAATTGGAAATATATTTTTGTTAGATCTAATTCTAATGCAATTATATTTTTGAAGTAGATTCACAGGTTTATATTCAGGCCGATCTTTATGTTCCTTTAAAAATACGGAATGATTCTTTCCACGAAATGATATACTGATAATTATTAATAAATAATTCTTATCTATAAAGAAAAACGTTCGTAATTGGTACAAATATGTTTTTTTGGCCTAAAAATAGATTGTCCTACTTAAGATTGTTATTGCAAAATGTCAGATCAATGTAGCGTGAGATTTTGTCGTTTAGATTTTTTTGTTTTACTTTTTAATGCATTATTACATCAAGGTCTTGGACATTCACTGTTTAAAACTGTTGTTTTCTGTAAATAACTATTCACGAAATATATCTTTTGTTGTTGGCCACTTTTTAAATTTCATATTTGTATTGATGTACTTACTCTTGTAAATGGAAAGTTTTCGCCGCACCGGATGATAAAACAAGATGAAACCACAAACAATGTATAAAACATTTTCAGATTGAAACATGCTTAAGATAATAAATAATTATTTTTTGTATATCCCAAAATGCTTTTGTCTGAATAATGTTTGTAATTAGACCATTTTTCGCCGTTGTGTAGTATTTATGTAGTATAATTAATTCTAAAGTGTAAAGCTTATTAAGTGACCTAGTCGCATTACGGGATCAGCTCGCAACCCCCATGATATATATTCGTCTCTTCAAGCTGGCGCAATGGAGCAGCTGCTGCTTAAGAGACATCTTTCATTCATAGCAGTTCCCGCATTTTACTCATATACTTTTGTATTTTATTACGTTAATAAAAGAAACAAGTAATATTAAAACATGTAAACGACAGCTATAAAACAAGAATAATCTTTAACACGATGACGTCATCCAATTTGAGGGATGAACTTTATTGTCGTTAGGTTCCCCATAATTTTCTGGAATAATGTTGTCACTATGCTGGTATTAGGTTATGTTATTAGTAAAGTAAACTTGATAGTGGGGTAGGTTTAGGTGGATGTTATTGCGTGGGGGACAGCTATATTTTGTTATCAACACACTGATAGGTTCCCACGGTTGGGGATGATCCCATTTGCTATACTAATCATTGGTTGTGTTTTGCTATACATAGGGATAATGAGGCATATTATTATCAGAATTTTCTGTTTTATGATGAACTAACATTTTAAATTGCAAACATAAATCATACTAATATATTTTTATCGATTTAAAATTTGAATGGATTATGCAGGATGTGTATTATGTACAATTTTTTTTATAGCAAAACTATCGTTTTATTTCTACGTGGTGCTACTTATGTTAATGGACACCGCGCAGGCTGTTGGCGCTGGAATGTTAGCATGGGGTGCTCCCCAGGGATTGTGTGTCGTTGACGTCACCACTTGGCTATATTTCTCGTTGTATACACCGCTTGTTTATCACACATTTTTGAGCGAATTTTTTAGGTATAAATAGTTTTATTTATTATAGTCACAGTTATGGTATTAAGTGATTAATAATAGGTTCTAGCATCTTTGTTTAGTTAATTATATTTGCATTAATGATATTGTTCTGAATGTTGATAATATTACTTTTAAAAAATTATGACTTTAAAAAAATGTTGTTGGCCCATGAGGGGATCGAACCCGCGACCTTCGCGTTATTAGCACGACGCTCTAACCAACTGAGCTAATGGGCCGATGTGGGGACATGCCAAATAATGTATGTTAATTCAGTTTTAAAATATCTATATAATTATATTGTAAAAGTGTACTAATTATCTTAATATTTATCACAGAAGTAATAAATTTAACAATATTATACAAGAAAGACTCGATTATAAGATCGTAATTTGCTTTGTAATAAAGTTGTACATTGCCGTTCCTTCCAGTGTGTCTCAGCCAAGTATCATGTTCTCATATAAAGCTCAAATGGATGAGCCAATAGAGGATGATCAGGTCTCACTGCCACATCAGCAAAGTTTCAGCAGCCTTAAAACTGATTCGGATTATATTTATCAGGTAATGCTTTCATTTAAAATGCTAAAAATATTGAACTCTTCTAACAGAATAAAGTAGACAGAAACTGTGATATATATTTCTGTCTACCCCAGAATGTAACTCATTCGTGAGTTGAAATGTCAAAATGGGACAAAATAATCCACTGGCCCATGAGGGGATCGAACCCGCGACCTTCGCGTTATTAGCACGACGCTCTAACCAACTGAGCTAATGGGCCGATGTGAGGTTGTGCAAAATCGTGGTATACTCTTAAATTAAAACTATTGTTATGATAACTCACAATTATTTATGTCTACATTAAGTATATTTAATACATGGGCGTAGCCAGGGTGGGGCGCTTGCCCCGCCCTGGCTGACCTGTAAGGTACCTAATCAAACCTAAAAAACTTAATTATCTGTTTTGGATAATTAGAATTATACATACAGATACAGGGTGCTATAGGGTGTGTGTGTAACCTTTTTGTATGAAAAAATTAACCGGGGTAAGACCGCGGGTGTTTGCTAGTTACATATTATTTTAGACTGCTGCCCCACCCTGAGCCCATGGCTGGCTACGCTCATGATTTAATATAGACACCGCGCAATCAAAATACTTAAGAAAATAATGATAGGAATATAAGATATTGTTTCCAACATTTCTAATCATGTAAATTAATAAAAAATATATATATTTCAGCAGAGTAACAGTGTATATGACAGTACATTGTTTGAGACATGCGGAGGGACGCCCGGTCTGCATCCACAAAGTCCGTTGCAAAGCCCCGATTCGGCTCCAGAAACGTATGTCGCCTCTACATAGCATGATACACATTGGTACAAACACCAATTTCAACAATCTTATGTCAATTATAATTATAATTGGCGCTGTAGAATACGATTTAAAAATAAACAAAAGAAAGTAACACAGCTACAGTTTCTTAGAAAGGCAGTAGTCGTAATGCTTCATGACGTCATTAATTTGTCTCACCTTCCTAAGAAACCGCCTAGTTTAAACTTGTAACGTTAATAGTAATTGAATTAATTAATTTAATACTAGTGATGTAATGTTCGAATACTAAATTTAACAACGACGAATCCTACGGGATTTATTATTTTTCTTTTTATTGCGAATTATAAACGATTATAAGTTTTTTTTTTATATGAACTTAATATATTCGAATATCAAATTTCAATTTCATTGCAGTAGATAATTTTGCATCCAAAGTCGTATCTTATAATTTTGTATAATTAATATTATTAAATAAAGTAAATCTAAAGGTAGTGAATATGTATAGGATAAAAACTATTTAAAAATGTTATTTTGAGTAGAATTTATCGTAAGTATGATTTTAATGAAACGAAATTCAACTTTGGCAGTAATTAATATGTTCCCAATTGCTTTGAATAAATATAACCCAGTGAATGAAACTTGATTCAATATAAAGAAAAACTTTTCACAAGAGAAAGAAACCGTTTTTTAAATTGCATATGCTAGGATAGTGCTTCATTATAAACACTAGACTGTAATTTGTTATTATAGAGTAGGAGAGTATGTCTGATGGCACTGTCTACTTCAGTAACGCTTTTTGCTTATACTGTGTGGTGGGAGTGTTCTACATAATATAATGTTATTGAGTTCAATACCTACAATAACAATGCAAAGAAGATGATATACATAAATGCATATATAGATGGAATACTCCACACCATCCATTCCTGAGACAGCTAACGGAAATTTGAGAAATCTCGATTATGCTTTAATATAGTGATAGTATTTGGATCCATCCATTAAACTTTAATTATGAACCATAATTAAGACTTCATTTCATTAGATAGTATGTGTACTAGAACTTAGCACATATATTAATGTTATAAAGGTAATTTTCTTTTTATACTATACTTAAAAACGGCTTTAACGTTTGATAAGCATGCTTCCATGGATAGTGGCGAGATGTTTATGGAATACAAAATCTACTTCTATAATTTTGAGTTGTTTGAGATAAAATACTGTAAATGAGTGGTTATTTTATTTTCGAAATCATATCAACCATGTTTCGTTACTCCAACTCTTATTTATATGATTTTTATTTTTAGAGTTAGGTTAGTTTATGAAAAGTTGGTAAATTCTAACAATGTCAGTATTTATTCTATTCATTTTATTATTTATACGTATTGTTGATTGTTTAGAATAAGACTTAGAATTTTTTATTTTAGATTGCACTGAATTTTTTTAAGGTATTTTTATTGTCTAAGCTAAATTCTACATAAATTAACTATTATTTACGTATGGTAAATAATCTACTTGTCTTTTCCAGTTCGTATGAACTGATTTGCTGTCGAAGAAAATCGAGGGCTTGGTGGTAAATTTCGTATTTCAGCCAAAGACCTTACTCTGTCTGACTGCACCATATCTTGTTCTTATTTTAGTTACGTACTTATGTTTTTTAAAAAACATTATTTAAGAGCATTATATTTAATTTTTAGTGTCTACTTAGTTTTTATTTTTGACAGGAGTTGGCAGTGATTTTTCTGGAGCATAGCTTCTATAATTTACTAGTCCCATTGTGAAACAAGATACCTATTTATGTGATGAAAATATGTTACATTGGTGGGAGAGTATTTTGTGGTTAATTTTTTAATGCACGGGTTAGATTATTCCATAATTGTAAAGCAGATATCTGTGCCATTATTCAACAGTAGTGGCAATCCAGAGCATTAATGTTCACAAGTTTTGAGTAATAAAATCCAATTATAACTTTGTGAATGAGTGAATTGTTGCACTGGTTATTGCGAATTAGTCCCTTTTTATTAGTGGCACAGATATAAAACATGGATTTTAAATCACTTAAGAGTTTAAAATAATATAATTATTCTGTACACCATGTGGAATGGGATTTCTTGAGTGCATATGTCAATAAGATTATGTGCATTTATGCATATTTTCACCACCATGTCAATTCCTGATTGTATTGTGATATAACCCTACATGCTACTCATTTGTAATTTTTAAGTGATATTGTTCTTTTTATGTTTCATTTATTTTATTTTGCAAGTACCTAATAAATATAATTTTATGAAAACCTCGTTTCATTCAGCACCATAAAATATCGTAAGACCCGCGTAAAAGCTTTACGCTTATTTTGTTAATAAGTGGCATTCAAACAGCGAGCGTATAAGGAGTTAGGCAAAGGTATACAACAAAAAAACGAATTAAATAATCAAATTAATTTAATACCAAAAATAATTATTAGTTTTGTATTTCGTCTCTGATGAAAGGGTGTGTCAGACAATCGGCTATGGAGGGTCTTTGTAATGGATCCAATACCGTCATCTTATCCAAAAAGTCTTTAAGTTGTGTCAATTTCTTATCCTCGTTTGTGGATAGTTCTTTAAAAGCATGTTTTAGTTCACCAAGAAGATTCCGTGTTGCATTAATGTTGCTCATCTCGACAACTTTCACTCGCCCAGTCAGCTCATCTACTTTGTGTAGTAAAAAATGATTATTAAAATTAAAATGTAAATCTTTAAATCTTCCTTTGCGAATCAACTTATTTGATATTTTCCCTTTTAAATCCATGAAACATTTTAACATTTTATTATTGGAGCTTCCAGTGAACATGATTTGGCCAGTCGCTAATTCATATATGGTGCACGCGCTCGACCACAGGTCGACGCCGAAGTCATAGCGTAACCCCAATATCACTTCTGGTGCTCTGTAGAACCGAGATACTAAATAAGGCGTCGGTTCATTATCATCGACCTTTGTGGCTGATCCAAAATCACAAAGTTTCAGAATATTTTTCTTTTCATTTACTAAAATATTATCAGGTTTTATATCTGCATGTATAATGCCTATTCTTTTCAACAATTTTAAAGCCAGCAGCAATTGTCTACTATAACTTAACAACGCGACCATGTTAATCCCATTATGTTTTCCGTATTTCTTCAAAATATAGCGTAAATCCACACTCATGGATTCTAAAACCATACATAAATGCCCCCTGTGCATAAAATTCGATAGGAATCTCACACAATGATACTTATTATCTGGATCTGTGTCATTAATTAATTTTAAAATGCTCATTTCTTTAACCCCAGTTTTGTACATGAGATCATTGTTACGTAATATTTTAATAGCAACATCCATATTACTTCTGCTTCTGTCTTGAGCATGAATTACGTTTGAGAATACACCCTGCCCCAATATTTTCTTAACAATGAATCTGTTGTTATGTAACGTTTCTCCAACTTTTACATTATAATACCCACTAGAATCATCTCCTTCATCAGCTATTGGTTGATTATTATCTTTATACCCACTTCCAGATTTATTTGTGCTTATACTATTAGTGTCATTGATTTTGAAGTCATCATTATCGGCAAACATATCAGTGCCTCCTTGTCTACGACTTGCATTATTGGTATTATTCTCATTATGGACATTATTATTATCTTTATCTCCAGTATTATTTTTTGTCATATTATTAGCAGGTACCATAGGTTCTTCAGAAATAACTACAACTTCCTTTGAACTGACCAGTTTTTCCAGTAGCTTTTGACGTTGTTTCCGTCTCTGTTCAATAATGCTCTCTTCATCTTCGTCAGAATGTATTGATATATTTTCATTACTACTTCCACCTGAATCAATTTTAATGATAGCCTCAGGTCTGGATTTCTTTTTAAGGGGCATTGGTGATGGCTTATCATAGTCACGGCGAGAGCTTCTTTTATGATTTGTTTCTTTTAATTTACTGTCTTTTTTACTTCTTTCGGCATAATACCCTGACCTGCTTTCTTTTTTGTGTGACGATCTTGGTGGTGGTGAAGAGGGCGATTTTAATCTCTTTAACTCACGTTGTATTGATTCTCTTTTTTTTAGAAGATCCTGCATTGTCCCTGTTAGCTCAACAGGCAATGGTGGTGTTTTCGCATCATTGTGGTCATGATACCTCGATGATGTCTTGTGACTATGTCGTGATTCATGTCTCTTATCACTTTTGCTGGATTTATGGTGTCTGCTTCTTTTAGAATGCCTATCATAATCTCCCATTCTAAAATTATCAAAAAAAAGTCTTATTATTGCTTATAAATGTTGCACTGATGAGGTAGATACCTGGAAACAAACAAGTAAATTACATTAAATTTGCTGTTGTCGAAAATTCTTTGCCATTTGTCATAAGAACAAATAAATGAAAACAAAATTAACATTGACAATAAATTTAATTGTAATCTTTAAATATCAAAAAAGAGTTCTGGCCAATATCATGAAAGTTAAATCAAAATAAAAGTGACCACTCGTTTGTTATTTTCAAGTAGTACAGGGTATTCTCTTCAATATCTACCCAACTGAAGACAGTGGGATCGATATACGATCTCAACTTCTAACTTTCATGAGTTGACAAATAATTTCTTAGTAATCAAGTAATTGTTAGTTACGTTAAATTGATACAGTTCCAGCATCACATTTGAAAATAATTTACAAAATTTATCCTTCAAATATTCACTCCTTCAGTATGTTGTTGTGTTCACTCATGGCGCAGTATTGTGCGCTTCATGTATTTTAAGTGTATCCTTTGCACTTATATGATAATATTATTTTCATTTCATTCAACCGTCCATGGTATATGAACATTTTGATGACTACCTCACTGTTGCTGGTCTGGAAAACCATAAACACATAATATTGAAGTAGGCATTTTACAAAAAGAACAACTTTAAACAATGATAATAAACTGCTATTAAATAACCTCACTTATTCAAAAAGACTTGTGTTGTTTACTGCACTCTTCGACATTTTTAAATCTGCAAAAATGTTCTTTTTATGTAAATCCAATAAGTCATTTAAAAATTGTAAGTTTATGATATGCAATGCCACATATATTATGCATAGTAAAAGATTATCTTGAATATAAGAAAACTAAACATTTTACCTAATTTACTGTTTCCATCCTTGTCAGTCTCTTGAAAACATAAGTAAAAACGTGTAAATAACTAAATCACATTTACATTACAGCTTTGAAAACCAAGACACCCATGTAACCTCAAATAAAACCTATGTTATATTCACCTTTTACGATCTATAATAGAAAATAATAAAATACCTTGCGCCATACCCTTAGGCTTCTGTTAATATGGTGTAATGGCATTATTTATATCCTTAAAAACGCCAATGACTTGAGGTAATATTGATCATGGACATAAGTGACACAACTGATACTTTAGGGATGAAATTTTAGGAAATACTAATGTAGCATATCACATCACTAACCTTTACACCTTCAATATTCAATAAATAATGAGAAAACAAAAATTATAGTAATATAATTTATATTTTCTCGTAATTAAAACGAATCTAAAACAAGTGAAACTGTATCAAATCTCACTTTGATTAGATTCTTCAGTAAGTTTAATCCCAATTAACAATTAATTTGTGGCAAATTTGTAACGAGAACTTACACTTTCGTAATTATTAAAATTAAATGCGTACAAAAAGTATCGTAGAAAAAAATATTTCCATCAAACGTCACGCACGCAATTTTTTACTTGTTTGTCGTTGTTGAGGCAAAGATATAGTTTGATTCAAAAATACATATTAAAAAAAAGTTGAAGATAAATTTTAGTATTACGTATAAATTCTGTTGGAATATTTGTTGTTTGAGATTTGATTTGATTAATTGTGTGATGACTCAATTATTTGTAACGCGAAATTTGTAACATGGTCCAAATATTTATTTAGACACTGGCAAATAGTTATAAGGCCAAATGAAAAACAGTTTGACAGTTTTGTGCCTATCGTGTATAACCTCGAATTTCGCCGCGCTTGCTTTTTATAAAACATTATTAATAAAATGGCATTACCTGTAAATTTATATTTTCGAAATCTATTATTACATAATTCAAGACTATTCACGGCATCACGATTGGTCCAGGTCACTCAAAGTACGTTTTATTTTTTGGTCATATTAAAATAACCTACAATTTTGAATTTCGAAACCTTATGAGATATTTCTTTAAACGATATTGGGCTTTGGAACTCCTTTATTTATTTTCGCTTATGATCGCAACCTATGTATGAGTTGTGAAAAAGATATTGTAGTTTTAATCAATGACTAATAATTCTCACCTAGATATATGTTTATAGTTAAAACTTTGTATTCTGCATCTGCTCTTGGTATTGAGAATTTTTTGGAAAGCCGTAAAAGAACAAATGAGCGGTTTGCGAATTATGTTGACAAGTTTCGAAGCAAGATGGAATCATTTGTTCAAGATGAGAATAATATGATTTTTACTGATGATTTGAAGAATATGGTACATATTGCAGAGCCTTCAGACGCTGATTTAGTAATGAAAATGATTCAGAAGTATGTTTAATATATATTATAGTTTTGTTTTTGAATCATAAACTAGGTATTAATATTTAAGATTCACAGGTTTAATACAAATAAGGAAATTAGATTTGGACAATTTGCATTTGGACCTATTGTAATGAGAATGTTCCATTTTCTAGATGCTCCAAACGAAGCTTTGCAGGTAATTAAAAATAAAACATTCAACTATTAAAATGAATGTTTACAAGTTAATCAATTTATTATTGAATTTACAGTGTTTCAATGATCCAGCGAATGAAGGATTTTTTGATCAGCTAATTTCTTTCCAAATATTATTAGATCTTTTATATAATAATCAAATGTATGATGAAATTTATCAAGTTTTTGAAGTTATAAAAAATAAACAAATAAACATGGTAAAATTCCCGAAATACTCTGTTGTATTGGTCATGGCAACTTGTTACAAACAGGTATGTATATATTTAAATTCGTTGTGTTACTGTCTAAAGTCTATTACCACTTTGAAACCAAAGTTAAATTTATGTTTGGTACAAGGCAACGTCATAATCCCTACGTGGGATAGAGTTTACTCATGTTAGTTTTGATTGTTTTAAATGAGATGTTTATAGCTGTTGTGGTCATGGTTAGTTTTAAAAATTATTTAAAATATGTTCACCAATAACTTAAAACAACATTATAAGAGTTTTATTACTAAAATATAATTTGATTAGATATTTATTATAATGTATTAATATGATATGGACTTCTTGAAATACAAAGTTGTTAGCTTGTGTGAATGTATATATATATATCTCATATATAATAAATACAATGTCCTGACTCTCAACTAGGGCATGTATGTACAATGAGAATGTAAACTTGAAACAAGTGGTTTTTAAATAATATATTTATAAATAACCTAACACGATCTGTATATTATTTATATAATTATTTTTTAACAGAATACACCAGAGAGTTTTGAATATGCAAAGAATTTATGGATGGGAATGAAAAATACTGATGATTTTGTTTTAAGAAGGACAAGCGCGTATTTTGCTGGTATTGTATCAATTATTAGTTATTTTAGACCTAATTTTAAGTTCATAGTTACCATGGTACTGTTAGTGTTCACTTGATCTAAATGAATTCTAAGATTAGTAATCTGGCACCAATATGTGCACTTTCGACTTTCAGTGCCTGTAAAGAAAAAAATATAGTAAAAAATGGTAAACATGCTTGTGCACATATTGTATATAAAAAACTTTTTTGAAGGGTGTCTTCTTATGTTTATTATGTGTATAGTATATACATATTTTGTTTATATTTATACTAGTAATTGGCTATAAATTGCAGTCTCTTATATATTTTTTGTAAATTCCCTTTCTAATTATATTTATGTGATTTTATGAGGTTATTTACCCTACTTTATTTCAGCATTAGCATTGAATCAAGGGGCTCCTCATATTGCACTAGAAGCTATATCAAATCAAAAACAACATTATGTGACGATTAGGAATATTAAGGTGAGATATTAATTTTAATGTAAAATTAACTAATTTGTGCTGTTTTTAATTAATATAATGTTATATAGCACTATTAGAATCATAGAAACAAGTGTGTAGAGTCTTCACCTTTCTTTTTAGGCTGTAGCTTTAGCAAATCTCGATCGTGTTGATGATGCCCTATTTGTACTTAGACAAGTATTGGATGTTGACAAGCCAACAAATGTGAAAAACACATATTTTGAAGAAACTGTAAGTAATTATTGTTATTTATTGTTTTAAAGTCATCATTTACTAAGTGATAACAACAATGAATACATTGCATACCATGTCTTGAACCTGAACTAACATACCCTGTACTATGGATATCAGGACAAAAACACAACATAAACACAAGCCCTGTACTCAAAACAAATATTTACTACTTTGTAAATCTACAAAAATAATGTTACAGATTGTTTCAACAAAATATGACTTAGGTATTTTATCACTGCAGCTAAATATTTGTTAAATAATTTTTAGATTTCCAAAGTTAGAGCAGCAGTTGAGAAAGCTAATAAAACGGATTCGACCAAGGAGTTTGAAAATATTGTAAAAGCCTTACAGGACCGAGGACTGATCGATAGTCAGGTAATAATTTTTGTTCTCTCTTTCGTTAAAAGCAAGCTCTATGGTGGTTGTCGCTTATGATGATGTGAACTCAGCCAGAGACATTTCTTAAAAACGGTTACTCAAGACTGTTGTTGCCCACGGAGACTAGCCTAGGAGACTTCAGGCTACTATAAAGAAATAAATAGAAGCAAAATTAAAATCCAAAGTTTGTTGTATAATAAACTTCTTTTTTGTTTTGTTTTAGAGGTTGGATACACTATTGAATTCAGAGATCAATTTAAAACATGTTAATTCAAATAACATTGGGGATAGAAGAATGAACTTTGCCCAACGGAGACGCACTATGCAATGATTATATCTACACTGAATTTATTAAATTTGTCCTCCTAACTTATGGTATTCACAATAACATTTTTTTACATTTATTGCTTTAAGTAATATAGCATAGTATAGTAATACAGCTATTTTATGCGCGACAAACATTATTATTTGTGATTGAATGGCCCTTTAAGTTGTAGTACAAATTATTAAGATATACTGTATTTCTTTTAGTATTTATAAGAATTTATTGGTAACAAAATAAATTAGTGTGATTATTTTACGTGCGATAGATGTAGAAAAATAAAAAATAAAGAAAATTTTTAGTTTTATTTTTAATCCTCATTTTTTTTTATTACATCTAGGCAATTGGAAAATATTTATATAAAATGTAAGAAAATATCCTAAACTCTGCTTTGACTTTACTGAAAGTAACTAAACGAACGAAAATGATCCTAAAGAGTTTCGGAAGATCTCATTATCACGGAAGTCACTAATTAGTAAGTACAAAACTTTTAGTCTAAGGGAGTTAATTTTAATGAAAGCAACTTTCCTTTCAAGTTTAGTCTTCAAATCAATATTAACATGAACCTTTCATTCAAACGTTTTTGATCAATACATATAATTTTTTTGTTAAATCATGAAAATATCACCTGTTATCTGATTATAATTTACGTAAAGTTGGCTAAAAAGGTATTGTGCCCAGGGCACGATTTAAGCTCAAGACATTGTATACATTTATAGTATTTATTAAATATATAAATGTCACTAAACCATGGAGTGGTTAGTTAGATAAGATAATCTCATTTTGCTATTAGAGATCGGAAACCAAATATAGCGTCTGTTAAAAACAGATTACTTATTTTAATAAAAGTGAACCAGAGGTTATTTATCTGCAATCACTCTTGCTTTTAAAGCTTAAAATAATAAATATGATAGTACGTTGATAATTTTCTAAAAAATATTTAAAAGGCTGCAGGTTAATTATTAATTAAAAATTATTGTAATAAACGTGATAGTAAGTATTTTTACTACTTATTTTAAAATATCTAATAGGCACGATTGTGTTCTTTACGTATATTCTTTCGCACATATTTAATTTGGCATGTTTTCTTTAATAAATTCACTTTTATCTGTATTCTCAAAAAAATATTAAATATTTTAGGGACTTCATTACAACTAATTCTAGTACCTATTCTTGTAACTAATTAAATTTTTTTATTTAAATTATGTAGGCGTGACTTGTACAAATATTTCGAAAATAAAGTAATTTTATTATGAAGACGTGATTCAAGTAATCGCAAAGGTTTCTTGGAGATGGACAACGATAAAATAAAACGTCTCTCTCCCATTTGATGGAATAGGTGATTTGTCCAGGGTCGCTGCGTTATACGGATGCTTTTAGTTTGGGAGATAGAGGGAAATCCGCGATTACGATTTATTCTTTTTTATTTTATTGGTAAAATTTAATTTCAATAAAGTTAATAAGATTTCCTAAAGTAAAAAAAATAATTAATATTAATACCTCCTAAAACCAGTACCTACATATTAAAATTTACTTTACCGAAAATGTTTTAAAAACAATGTTTCAAATCAAATGATATATTTTTATACAAGCAAAATTTAATAGCTAAACCTACAACACTTAGCTCTTAGACTATTATGCAATCTGTTTGTTAATCCCCAGAGTTTTTTCAACCAAAGCTACAAATCCAAGATTTATGCGATGCTCTTAAATTCACATATTATTTAGTCTTCAAATAATATATTTTTCTAGATATATCTAATACGTTATGAAAGGGTATGTAAGCTTGCTATTTAAATGTAATGTAAACTATCATCTGATAAATTTTCAATTGAGAGGAAATGATTGGCTCGCGGACCATAAGGCGAACAATTTGCATTTGTGACGATTTCGCCATGTGTACTCTACATGGACAACGCTGTCTAAAATGTGACACGATCCTTCATCTCGACAAATGTCATCATACATATTCCGAACGGTATGTCACCGTCAAACACACTCATATATGATAGAGGGATATTTCTTTTAGCTCTTCACTTGAGAAATGGAGATCCTACTATTGATTACTATTTACTGATAGATACTGTGGATTGGGAGAGCGCGTTTGGTAGTTGCTAAAGGGCAGACTATCGGCCGGCAAATTTCATTAGTTGTTAGTCGGGCGTCCCTGTACCAGCCATTAATGTGATCCCTGGTAGAACAATTTTGGTGAGCGTTTGTGGTCATTGGGTTTAACATGCACAGAACAGGCTGCCTCGTCAACTAGCAAGCGTTGTCATTTAAATTACACAACATTTCACGTAAATATCGTGTGAAGTTCCTAGTTTAAAACAAGTTTTTTATTATTAATGAAAATATAATTATAGAGTATTTTATTAATAGAGTCTCATTCGAATCAAAAATTGTTTTAACAAAATGGCGAACTCTTTGTAAAATGTTATAGGTAGAACCTTAACAAAAAATTATATTATTTTATACCCAGAAGATCTTGACAATTACAATAAATATCAAGCACGCTTATCACTAAAAGGCACGCGACGTAAGCTTGATAAATAGGTACACATAAATATAACAACACATCCTGCGTACCTAATTCTTTTCATTTTTTTACACAAAATCATATCTATTTAGGCATAACATAGGTTGGATAAAAAAGTAATTATCATTTGTTATATAGGTATATTTCCCATACCACACAAATCAATTATTTAATTTCAATGTCTAGAGTTCATTCACTTAATTGTGATTGACGGTTTTTCGTGTAACTCTGTTAAGAAATTATTTGATGCAGGACAGGTACAGAAATCGACCTCGAATATATTCGACAACTGATAGACAGCGGTTACGGCTCCAATTTATCTAGTCATTGAAGTTTATCCTTTGCAATGTTTTCTTAAAGTTCGACTTTAACTTCAAATTAAACAGTAAATACATTAGATATGTACATAGGTACAAGCGGCTTGTTAAAATGTTCGTGCATTTTGGTAATTTAAAATGACTTCCTCTTCGCTATACGTTTTGTACAACGTAGGATAAAATATTTTCCCTCATTCATGTTATCTCACGATATACGCATTTTCTGTTTAGCGTGTTTTTCTTTACTATTGATTTGGCAAAAAACCTGTTTTAGCTAATTTTATGCGGCGTATGTTTGCGTTTATTTTGATTAACTTAATCCCAGTGCCGAATAAAGCCGGTGCGGGGCCCGTAGCAAATGTGACCATGGGGCCCTAGAGTTACATTGCCTACTGAAATTTAGGATGTAAATAAAACAGAACATTTACAAAAAGGCTTTTCGTGATTTAATGCATGCAAATTTAGAAATAACACTCGTCAAATCAATATTTCTAAGTGAATCATTTTCTATATTCATTATAGTGAGGTCATTCAAACGTTCTTGTCCCATTGTGCTCCTTAAGACATTTTTTATTCGTTTTAATGTTGAAAAAGAACGTTCTCCACTGCAGTTTTATATATTATTTATATTTATAAACATTCTTAAATCAAAAGAAAATAAACTTTATGTAATAGTGGTAGTGGTAGGAACGAACGACTGAGTCCAGTGACTTTAAAGTAGATTTATCAAATTAAGTATCCATTTTACTATTTTCTTATTGGTTATCATTTGAAAACTATTCTACATATACAAACAGCTCGAATCGAAAACAATATTAGGGGATTCCCCCTGTAAGTATTGTAGTATTGCCAACTTGCAACATAATATTATAATATACCTATATAATTACAGTGTGGCCAATGCTCAGTTTAAGAATAGCTAGGGCGTATTACATATTTGTTGTTTTTTTTGGGCACAAGCGCGGGGCCCCCCAAGGCGCGGGGCCCGTAGCTTTTGCTGCCTCCTGCTACATGGCTAATCCGGCACTGCTTAATCCAAGTTTGCAGCTGATGTGGTCGCGGGAGGACACTAAATTACGCGAAATATAGCGTGCCTGCCTATTTGTAAAATATACTTTCGACATCACTACAAAATGAAAGTAACTTTTATTGTTTGGATTACTAAATATGTTTCTGAGGTTGAACCTAATTATAATAACAATAAAATGGGAACAAAACAATGAAACTTTTGAACAAAACACTAAACAACGCAAAATGTAAAATGTATAATAAACGTTTTTTCTGCTTCATTGTAAAAGTTTATTCAAGATCATGTTGTGTTTGCTATTCGTGACCAAAACGATTAAGTCAAAAACCATTTGATACAAATCAAGAATGAATTCACCCGAATCTGGAAATAAAAGATTATATTCAACTGGTAATGTTGTATTCTTTATAGCTTCCACGTTTATTTTTAAATGCGTTTATTCGAAAAGTTATTATTTGATTTGGACATTAATATTAGTTTTAATTAGACCTGAAATTTTTATAGAACTAAAAAAAATTCAGTGAAAACCGTTTAAAAGCAAAATACCATTAAAAAGACTTGTTTTTATATCCGTTTGGTATTATTTCTAATTCAGAAGGTTCGTTCTTCTCTTCTAAGATATTCTTAGAAGCTCGTTGCTTTGTGTTTATTTGACCTAATTAATAACGCCTTTGCACTTGTTTAAGAAAATAACTTTGTATTCTCATCATATTAATTAATCAACTATTTTATTATATAAGGATTGTTTATATGCCTAGTTTGTGTTAGTCCGTCGACTTTCGAGACCAGCTTAAAAGCGGAATCTGTGCGATGAAACGGTCTATTTATTTATTCTGTGGTGGGAGCAGTTGTATCCGCTCACTATAAAATAAGATCACTTAAATATTAAAATGAGTGAACGCAACAACTACCTAACCGATCATCATGAAACTTTGTACACATATTTTTGGAGGCACTAGAGGTAACATACGATACTTTTTATTTAAAAAAAATGGATTTATTTAAATTCAAAAATCATAATAGACATTCATTTTCAATTAATGACTTAAATGCGAGCGATACCGCGAGTAAAAGCTAGTTTAAGCATAAAAGTATAATGGTAAACGTGTTTATAAATAACAAACAGCTAACTAGTATCTACAAATAACTGTGGAAACCTAAATGGAACACGAGTTGCGTCATGTCCATTTCGTAGTATATATTTTATAACGAGCCAAAGCCTTTGGGCCAGTTGATACTATTCCAATCCTTTTGTCGATTTACGGCTATCGAATTTAACAAGGCAACTCTAGGGATACATACAACACAACCTAATCCGTACATACTGAATTGAACACTTTTATTCTGGGTACATAAAATATAGGTACCTACAAGAATACTGAAAAATATATAAATACTGAAACACCAAATGAATATTTTCCAATTGTCCAATTTTTTAAAAGTTTTAGTAACATTGGGTTTAGTGTTTCTATTATAACCCTATTCATGCAGCTGAATTAATAAACTTCGTAATTAAATAACACTTTTATTAATCACTTTTTCATTATTAAGTTAATTAAGTAGATTTGTTTTAGGCTTGCCAAGCATAGGGATAGAGAGAAACTTTGGATTTAAATAAACAAAAGGGTGTTAAAACAGTAAAAAATCAGCTTAAGGTCAGCTTATGATTAAAGAAAAGATTGAATTACATCCTTTAAGTCGCAAAACTTTTAATTTAGTTTAAAAAATAACTAAATAGACCAAGTAATAACTATAAAGTGGCACTTTTATTATACAAATTCAGAAGGGATAATCTCATGTAGCAAGAGGTTAATTTTGCCACTAAACATTACGATAAGAATTTACGATTTCTTTTTGTATTGAATACCTTAAATTTTATTTTTATAGGCTGTTACCGACCTGGTCGAGTCCTTTGAGAGTCGTTTCGGATAGGCTATAGCTCCCCAAACGTCTATGTATCTATATTTGCTTATCTAATTCTTTGTGTAGTTGAAAAATATATAACAATCCTGATTATCTATATAATAAAAGTGTTGTACATGTACAAAAACATGAAGTTTAAATGTAGGTAAAATGATTTATTTTCTGCCCAGTTTTATATAACAGCTGCCTAAATATTAATATGAAAATTAATAAATTTAAATCAATGCATCATATTCGCAATGAAATGAATTCGAAATATAAATTACTATAATAATATCAAGAGCTTTTTGAGTTTGTTGCTCAAATAAGCAAGATTCAGGAAAGAAGTTAAGAAGCAAATAATATTTATTATGAAACAAAATTTAATTTCCTACCTTACTGGCGTGTACCGTGTATTCGAGACACACAGCCAGAGAAAGACACCACTCTTGTAATTCATAACAAACTAAAGTTTTCGTTAGTCACACAATTTATGAAAAAAACTATAACAATTCATTTACTTTACATAAAACTTTGTATTGTTTTTCATTTCATCATTTCCACAAGTCTGTTTTCATTAAGATTATTGTAAAAATTAGTACATAATAATTATCACAACAAAAGTAGGCAAAAATTTATGTAGTAAATTTTTAAAATATTTATTTCTGTGAAGGAGCTCGAAAATATCGTGCTCTAAGTTTTTAGTTCTTTTTCTAGTTATTGTCATTTTATATTTTAAGAGTGGCTACCCTCTTCATGTAAAGGAAGTCAACTCGTGAAATTAGAACATACATAAAAAATGTGCTTTGTAAGGATTACTATTTTACATTTTATTAAATTTTGATATTGGATTATACAAGTAATATAAGATCCTACCTTTTGTATTTTGAAGTTCTTAAGCTACTTTTAGGCGGTGAATTTTTTATTACATTCTTTTCTGTTCATATCCCTAGTTGAAATAAACCATACACTCGTCTTCTCAAGCCGGTATAGCAGAGGTGGCAGCAGCTAGCAGTAAATCTGGTTTAACATGAGGTACCTTTGTCGATATATTTTTACTAAATATATAATACTCAATAAATACTTAATACGCAATTAATTGGTAAATAATTAGTAACATATATGTATAAATATATGGATGGTTGAACCACATGATTTCGAGTAATCAGAAATTAATTTATTGTTTCCATGACGAGGTATATAATTACTTTTCATTATTTATGTGTCGCGGTTTAGATAATTTATTGCTACTAAATTTTCTATATTAAACAGAATATATATAAAATACAATATCTGATATTTGATATCTGTGACTCTTACGCAGCAATTTACGAACATGCCTCTACCAGCACGTGCGCTATAACGACTAGGTGCTACGTTTTCTTCAGTCATAGTAACCTTTAACGACTTACAAATTCATTGTTCTGTACTTCAAAGCTACAATAAATGCATCTAACATTGCAGTAATAATAAATAAAATCTACTGGAATAAATAAAGAATTATAAAGAAAATTTATATGGCGACAAATACCTTCTATTGTGGAATTCAATTGTGACACAGAACTATTGTGAAATTTCTTTCTTTAGTGTGGTAATGCTCGTGTAAAATGCAAAGTCGATAGCTAGACGGCATGGTAAACCCATTTACGAGGAGGAAATGACTTGAACGCAGCACCACGATCTAAAGAATGACTTTATAAGGAAATTATTGAACACTTGTCCTACTTTCGATTCTGATGGTGTGACTTTTCTGCCAACACCTATATTTATTGTAAACTATAACCCATTTATATATTTCTTTATATTAATTTTAAACGAATATAGAAACAACTTATCGCCATTTACTTTACATACAGATAAAAAAATGTATTACAGTTGCCTATCCGATATAAATTTCAGTTTTTATGTTCTGCAAAGACTTTATAACAGCTTTTAACTGAAGTTTTTTAATTTTACAATATTGGACTTACAACTCGGAGTAACTCGGATTTAATTATTCGTAACATTTGACCTCTATAAACAAAACTTTTCGCGGGACAGTGCCAAAAGCCAAGAGAATTTTGTGAAATTGATGTTAATTTAATAAGTTGAATATTAATTTCGTAAATTATGGTTTACATTAAATGTGAAAGTGCGTAGTTTGTGATTACTTCCAAAGATTGTATTTTGATGATATTAATATTTAAAATTATTATTTAATATATCTTAAGAATTCATATAAAAAGGGCCAAGGGAAGGATACAGCAAACGTGAAATAAATCTTAATACTTTTTCGTCCAATTTCATTCGATTTGATTTTCAATTTGTTACCAAGCTAGGGTTGTTTATTTATTGATAATCGACATATATATTGTACTTATTTATAAACCAAAATATATACCTAATTTAAAAGACTTTATGCGGCTTATAATCGAATGACGTTTAGAAAGCGATCGAAGATCTATTTATATGAAATCAAAATTACGAAGTTGACAACACATTGATACTGGCCGAGATTTTTAGGAGAACCTAAACATAAGTAGAAAAAGTTTTTTTTAGACTGTTCACACTGAGGTGTCTACGAAAATAAAGCTTATGTAAATAGTTTACAATCATAAGTGTGTTGCAATTTCTTTGATTTATATTAACTTTTATTTTTAATGTTTAAATTTTATAGTAGTAAAGGAAGCAATTATACAACCCTAAAGTGTGTGTTAACCCTAAAGTGAAAAGAGTCACTTCCTCCGTAAGTGGATTACATCCCTACTTTGTAGAAAAATTTAAGTCGCTTTGTCGTGATACGAATCTTAGGTTGGAGCGTGTGATTGATAGATTTGTTCCAGTGAAACTTTCTAACGTTTTCTAGAATTTCTACGTAATTATGATGTAGAATAGTGATCTAAATCAGCTAAAAGCAATCATCAATCATATTGAATTGTCATATTTTAATAACCATACGTAATTATGATTAATGACGAATGGAGATCCTCTTGTAATTATGAATTATTTAGTGACGTAATATAGACGATTTTAAATCCACATTAATTTGGCTCATTTTCGTTGGTCATTAATTTTGATACAACACGCGGAGACTACACGCACAATGCCGTTTATGCGAAAATGCAAATGGCTCGAGCAATTCAGTCTTTCTCATCGACCTGATGCGCTTTAGAAATCTTCCATGCCGCATGCCCTATATGTATTTCTAACGATCAATGGAAATGCGCTATAAATCATAATTATAATCATAATTTTCAGAGAACTTTTAAAGTGATTAATGGAATCAGGTTTGTTAAATCGAGTGTTACTATTCGGGCAATTTTTTTATACACAAAGCCCTACTCGTTATGAGAAAAGGGACAAACGTTATCACGTTTAGAACATTAGTGGGTTATTCCATTTATATTCTATATTCGTATATGGGTATTTATGGCTTTAACATTCCTATGTTTCGTGTGGGCAGTGTTGGTATTAAATGTGTAACGTCATTGAGTGGACTTCTAATGAAATATGAGAAGTCTAAAAATAACAGCTGCATCTCAATTTTAGTTGTTGATCAAAATTCTAATGTAACAAAATCAAAAAGCGATTTAGTACTACTAATTTTACTGGGCGTTTTGTCATTTTGTTGAAACGAATTCAAAGAATTGTATCTTTCGGGACATTATACTTTCAGTAACTTCTGGGGACAATATAACATGCAGCTGTTACATTTTTATCTTAAATATCTTCTCTTTTTAAAAATCTTTTTTATGGGTCAAAATAAACATTACTCTATTGGCCGAAGCTTATAAAAAATGTTTAATAAATTCCTCTATTTTTTTTTCATAATAAAAAAAACCAAACGAAGATAATTAATCTTCTATCAAGTTACTTATTTTCCTTTTATAATTGTATAACAGTATTATATCGGCAAAACTTTAAAGGCTTGTTACGGGAATTTAGGTTGAGCTTCTTATCTGGAAAATGTTTATTATTTTAAAGATGATACAATTTAAATAAACCTAGATTATTCTGAAAAAACTTTTCTTAAATAAATTTAATATCTATTTTATTATTATACTGTTTTTTATATTATTATACGAATTTTTCAAGGGACTGAAAATTGGACATTGAATTTTAGTAGAAATAATAATTAAAAAATTACAATTAGTAATTAATTGCATTTGAAACGAGTTTCAAATTTATTCATCTGTTAATGTTATTAAAAGTTAAAATGGTTTAGTTAATTTAACTTCAAGCAGTAACCAAGGTAAACACGTGGACGATCAACCTTTTTGTCTCTCGGGGATTACAAGCGAAGCGTGAAAAGTCAACTGACTTTGTACACTAACAAATTAAAGACCGAGTAGACTACTATTAGAGCTAATTCACATTTGCGACGTCCTTCATGAAGAAAGTCTTAAACGCCATAGTGATTCAATAGGACAGAGGACTTTATTCGTTGAAGTAGAGGTGAGTCAATGGAGTTTAATAATGAGCTTGCCGTTAATGTAAATGCAGCTGAATAGATATACTTCGGTAATTAGTGGAAGCTTTGTGTCTTTTTTTTTGACTTTTGTATACTGTTTCGTTTGGTTCAATTCAAAGTCGAGTTGAATATTTTATTCTAGAATCTACAATGCAGGCAAAATACAATTTCATTTTTAATTAAATGATATTTTGTATACATTATTTAATTACTTTTGAATATTTACGGCTTATTACTGGCTTACAACTACTATTACGCAATAAACAGCGAATTAAAATAATAGAGATACAAAATATATTAAACAATTGTTTGTTAGTCACAATAAAGGAATAAATATAAATTAATGTCACTTGGGAAAAAATAATTTCTTAGTTACTACAAACAGAAACATATTAAATATTTAATTATCTTCTAATTTACGTGAAAATAATATAATAACTTTTTAATTAAATTAAATTGAACATTAATAACTTTTGTAATGAATGTTATGTCATTCCATCACGAACTTAAATGAAATTCTAATGTCTTATTATAATTAATTTTATGGTCTAGACTATTTAGATTTGAAATAGAACTTGTGGCAGTTGCCTCTACAAGCTGAAAATACTTATTTAAGAAGATTTTAGGTTTTTACATTTATTATGTCATTGTTATCTTTTGTTTTTTTTTTGCAAACATTTTTTCAAAGCAATGTAGAAAGACATAGAAAAATAACGTATTTAAATTATTAAAATAAATGTTTTTATTTGCCTTTCAAACAAATAATAACGTATTTCCGCAACAAACAAAAGCATTTATTACTTCCTCTAGCTCCTGCTACGAAACTGTGGATGAAATGCCTCGATGTTGTGTGTCCGGACCATTTGTGATGAACAATAACTTTTCATATTACGAGAAACAGAACACTACAATATAATATATTAGATTGCTTTTGGGAAATTTTGCTTGCTGTTATGATAATTTTAATAATAAACGTAATGTTAGTATTTTGTGGTAAAGTATGGAGAATTTGTAGGTCAAATCGATAATGTATCGTACTTACAAAGCCGTAGTAATGCGGTCATAATGATGAAAACACAATAAAAACACTGATGGGCCAAAAGAGGAATCAAACGTGAAAGAACGAGGCAATTTATTTACGGATAGGCAAGTAGCACTTGATTTAAAAAAAAACTATAAGTGGATCCCGAATAACTTCAGACATGTAGTTAAATTAAACTTTTTTCCAGGAACAACGTCTTTGATATTAATTTTTTATCCAAAGGCTACATCGCATGAATTACGTATACAAGAAAAACTTATTTTCTTTAGAAAATATGGTTTTTATAAATTGGATAAACAAGTCCTAAGTAAACGTGAAACTTATTATTTTACATATGAATTTTTGTTAGCCTTTTCTATAACTCTATTGTTGTTGATAAAAGAGTAGGTTCGAGTTTTATTATTTCAACAAAAGTAGAATAAGAAGGAAAAAGTGCTATATTTGAATAACAGAAAAAATACATTGTAGATATAGAAAATTAAGACAACCTCTTCCTATAAAAATACATATTCAATTTGCAATATAATTTCTTTACGGAACTGACTTTCTTCAATACGAGTATTCGGTGTAATTCAATGTGGTGTAATTAAACAACAATATCCCACAATCACAACTTTATTTAATTTTAAATTATTAAATAAATAATAAATAACATTTAATTACAGTATATTCTCTAATAAGTGGTCGTGAACGCGGTACTTAATTTTTTATAAGTGATAATATTTTGTTTTAATTATTACGTAGAAAAGGTAATAATAAATAGTTGCAGTTACAAGTATCAAAGCCAATAATATTTGTGTTTATAAATCATGTCTTTTATATTCACTAGCATAATTAATATTAATTAATAAGTATTATTTATGTTATGTTATATTTATATTTACAGAACATTTCGATATGATTATCACTTCTTATTTACAGAATAGCGTTTCGTTTCCCGATTTTTCTTTTATTATATAAAATATTTACAAAATCAACAAACTTATTATAATATAATACCTACGTTTAATACAAATATTACGTCGCGATGTTCGAACAATAACAGAACCCTAATTTCGTTTAAAACCTCTTTTATTGATAAGTATTTAAAAAAAAATGATTATGAGTGAATCAAGATTAGGTGACCGTTTTAAAATTTAATCAAACGCGAAAAAGGCTATTAATTTTTCTAATTGAAAAATGGCAAAAGAGGATTTCGTTATTGTTCATTGATTGCGACGATTGATAACCCAAAAATTCTATAAGTAAGAGATTACGTCATTAGATTTAGGTTACGAGTATTAAATGAAAATTATACTTTGGCAACGCAAAATACTAGGTATTTTAAAATATTCTAAGACTTGCAGCTATTTACAATTTCACATTACCACAGATCATTAAAAAATCTCATATTCAGTTTATTGTTAGGATTTATTAGGATATTAAAAAGCATCACATACAGAGCAAATAATCTAATAATATTTTTTTTTATAGAATATATAAAACATTACTTTTAATTGAGATATATTTAATTTTATCAAATCATCGTCGTTTAAGACCCTGCCTTCCACTTAACGTTCAAGAATAATATTAAGTAAATATTATACACATATTTTAAATACATATAAAATGTAATATTACACTTTGGAAAAATGCACACTCTCTTAAGACAAATGTAGAGTTGTGTTTGTGTTCATTGTAACAGGAGAGCTGTAAGTAAGTTTCTCTGTGGTTGGAGAGTCCATTGGAGCTGTTGAGAAGTCAACAGCTGTCGTTGTGTAGGTGTGTGGTGAAACAGAATGTTCTGGTTTGATAGAAGAGGCGGGAGAGGCGATAGCGAGCGCGTCAAGCGGCATGTCTTCCTCAGGCAAGGTGCACAGGCGAGACAGCCGCCTCCCCCGCCGCTCTCCTCACACGGGCGACTGCTCACCGCTGGCGCTGCCGCTTGTGATGTACTCCTGCGCATAGCCCCTCATTTATTACTAGAGTCTCAGGTACGCGCGCTGTTGTCTAAAATAAAATTACTTTTGAATATACATAGCATTTAATTTTGGGTACAATTTACCTAAAATAAAATGTTTATTAGTTTACAATTCAGATCATATGTAAGTTTGTAATAAATCGCTTATCTTGTTGTTTAAGTTGTCGTATACTTACAGCGTGTAAATGTCGCCCGTCAACGGGTGGTGCGAGCGAAGTGCGTGGGACTAAGAGTGTAGTCGTTGTAGTCTCTGAAGCTGCCGATTCTCGCTTGGATGGCTGACTATACAACCTGCACCAGTATGCCCTTATAATTTTATAATACGGTTTTATATGTCGAAATGGTTCTCTTTCTTGATTTTATCTAAAACCTAACTTCTAGTAATATCGTACAAATACAAAACTTTTATCGTACATATATTTCATACATATAAATAAAACCCTCGGCTTTTACAATGTATAAGCAACATGAAAATACATGCAAATATGCTGATAAATCAATAATGTTTAGGTTGTAAAAAATAGGAATAAAGAAATGATAAACTGATATACAAAGCGCAATACATAATGATTTAATGTAAATAATAAAAGTTAAATTCCATCCAAATCCACATTATTCAATTAAACTAATCCTTGCAATGGTTTCTTCAAATGCATAAAAGTTGTTTCGCTGAAATTCTTCGAGCTTCTTCATACCGTTAGCCTAATGGGAATAAAAAGATTTTATCAAATATGGATTTGGAAATTATGTGAGTTTTTGGAAAAGCTGTGCTTGTGAAATGCTGTGCAACAAAAATTGACATGCCCCAGGTGCTATAAATAATTTAAACTAAAAAAAAAATAAACATGCTTATTCGTGCTATTTTAATTTTCTATTACACTACCACTTACTAAAGATAATAATTATAGCATTTAAAAAATAATAATTTATAACTGTATAGATTTTATGCGTTTTACTATCGCGTTTATTTTGATTATTTATTAGATGCGTTAAAAGATTCCCGGTCCCCGTCGGTGAAATGGTTTTTAATATATTTAAAACCATTCGGTTAAAAAATAGCCAAAATGAACGTTATAGACGGCGCATATATCGTTTAATTTAGTAGAATAATCTCAGAAACTTCGAATTATTTAATATTGGCTTTAATTTCATATAAATTTATTTTAATTCAGGCTTCGCTTTTATTTTATAAAAAATATACCTAACTGAGTACTCGTTTGTTTGGGTCAATACTTCTGGATTATTCTTACCGTATGCTCTCAGTTCTCGATCTTGGGGACCAGTCTTTAGAGTAAGACGCACCTCTTCGTCGACCTCCCCCAATGGTGCGTCCTGTCTTCCATCTTTCAACATGATAGCGGATTGCATGACGAACTTCTGTATTCATGAAGCAGTAGAAAAGAGCTACAGTGAAACCCTGTAAGAATATTTGAATAATTTATTTACAATTACTAGGTATAATTTTTAAGTTACAGTCATGTGAGGTAACAAACAGCTCGTGCCATGGCAAATACTGCACAAGTACATATAATTATAATATATCGAGGAGAAATGTATGCAGACTTGATTCGTTTGATTCTGCAGTGGATCTATCTGTATATTAAACTCTTCAATCGGTGTGATGCAGACGAACGCTCGGCGCTGTATTTATAAGTCAGATGAAATTGCTTAGAAAAGAAGCTTTAAATGATAAGGAAAATTATTATTCAACCTTTGAAAGCGTATCATTTTATTTAATTCAGTCCAATGAAGTCAAAATGAGAATTTGATATCAAAAGGAATTAGGAATAAATGAAAATCGTTTTCTGTAATTGGATACGATATGGTATTGATTTTTTTTCAGTATTGGAATAATTTTCAATTTAAAATTTAAATATCTTTGTTGACTGCTTAAACTTAAGACATGAATTATATATAGGTACGTATTAAATGAATTTCAAAAATGTTGCGAATGAATAGATCATACTTAATATTAGATCTTTTGTAATCTAATACGATTCCAATGAGACATTCACCACAATGGACTAAACGTATTTCAATAGAAATATGTACTGAATGAGCGATTTCCGCCACTAAGGAGGGGAAGTGAGACGGTTGTTATCACAGCGTTAAATTAGCTAATCATTTCCTTAAAATTTTCCATTTCGATGTAATTTTTATAATAATATCGTTTCAGAATAATTCTATTATGACAAACGACATCATTTGTATTATTCATTGGTTTGTAATTGTAATTAACCGACTAATATTTTGGCTGAATTCACACAGGCTACGAATCTACTAACAAACTTATAAAAAAGTTAAATTTTAATTTTCTATGGGCAATGTAAAATCGATTAATATCTAATTAAATTCAATTAAAATAAATTACCTCACTACACGTGAATCACAGCACTACAGATTATTGTAGAAGATTCGAGTATGCTGTTGATATTGTATTTATATTACTTATTATTTGTTAATTAATAATGGTGTAGTGTTACTAAAGCCATTATACCAATTAACGCCGTGTTGTTCATTTATATGCCACTCGCTTTCTGTTCGTACCATAATATGTACTATATACCTACTTTTATTATATTGTTAAAATATAGTCCGGCAAAGCACATACTTTATTTGTAAACATTTCAATAACCCTTACCTCTTGTAAGAATAAAGAATATGGTACCTAGGTAGTATTTAATATATGTATTTCTGACTAAGACAGCAAGGATTGTATTGTACACGTAAAACTGATTGATTAACAGTACCAAAGTTGTCAGAATGACGTACACAGTTCCGGTTTCTCTTAGTGACAGAAAATTAATCACTATGTCACTGGAACCACGAATCATTTCTTAAGAATCTACCCTCATTCTCCATTGTAACCAGTCAGCATAATAGCGTGTAATCAACTATTTTTCTTCAAAGTTATTTCTATTGAAATAATTGATTATTCTTAGTTATTAAATTACTTTGATTTTTGGTGTTTTATTTTACACATTTTCATAGTTTAATACTATCAATATTAAGATACCTATTACTAATTTTATTTTATATTTCTCAGGCGTTATATAACTAAGGGAAAATCGATTCTATTCTAATAATCAATCCTTCTTAGGCCTACTACGATGTTAACAGTAAGGTCTTAAAAATAATTTTAATAAGCTCAAATATTAATACTAGATATAATTGTTATTATATAATCCCTTACATACACACATACCTGTGTCGATAACATAAACGCTCTGGTATAATCAAATACGACAGCAAACATGGAGTCATCACTAGGTCCACAGAGTACCAGTAAATTCGTTATTCCAAGTAATGGTATTAAAACTAACAGCGCTTTAGTGGCTTTCCGATACTGCTCTGTCTCTAATGTGTTCGCTGATCTTAATTTTGTTATAAGGACCTGGTGAGTGGGATTGATTATTAATACAAATTATTTTTTCGGTATTTTATTATTTTTATTGGTGTAAAAGTCGAATCACCCTGGCATGAGTATTTTATAATTTAACAATTGCATTTTGCAGCAACTACTGCCGCGGTCACTTGTATTCAATAACAGGAATCGAATCAGTCATGTGACTATGACGAGGAAAAAGTGTGTAATTTTGGTAGAAAAATAAATTTTTGTAGTCATTATGACCGCAATTTTTAATCATAAAAAATAGCTTAATATAATTTATATTAATTTATTTCATCAAATTAGGCGTTGCTTTTACCTTATTTCAAAATATAACTTACCCACATTATTCTCAGTAGAAAAAATAAATTGAGAGCGAGTCCTATAAGAGCGGGTGCTTTGTGGATCCAATCGACTTGATGTTCCCGCATCCAAAGACACATCTTTGATTCTCCTTGAATACCTAACTGCAAAGAAGATAATAAATAAATGATATGTAATTAACCGTTTCTACGCAGTAAATATATTTAAAGAAGAAGCCGGGTATCAGGGGACTGTTCCTTTAACCTGGAAGGTGCAAAGTCGTTGTCTTAAGGTAAGGTGGTGGCGACATCTGCTTGTGGTAACATTTCCGCAGTAATAAAAAAACTACTAGTAATAATAAAAAACCTTTTTGAGGTGTAATTTTCTTTAGGGTTTTGTAAGAATTTTTTTTGTTGACGCTACTTATACACATATATAATAGGTTTTTATTTCTGAATATAATAATATTTTAGTTTAAAAAAACACCAATAGACCAAGAATTATATGAAGTTTTCAATAGCTATTGATTAAAAATAATACTTTGTTAAGTAAGTTTGACGAACAGTCTTATAATAGGCTATGAAATGAAAAATTAGTCTCCATAAATATAGTGGAATTAATCTTTGAGAAATTAGCTTTAAATTTATAGGGAAAGCTTTCTAAACAAAATCAATGCTAATAATGGTTTTAGGTGCGTTATACTAAAATATAGGTACTTTCAAATACCAATTATTAAAAACATTTTTAGTTTTTTAGTTTCTTATAAATATATAGTAACCGGAGTATAACAAAAGGGAGCACTATTAATTTGATCACAAATAATTTCTCATATAACTTGAGTTCTAGCTTAAATCAGTAATGCGACCAATTCAGGCTTATTTAAAAATATTTAAAAAACAAATAGTTACTTACTTACCTATAGGAAATTATGTCTCGTTAAAAATACGGTTAAAATTCTTTCCTAAGACTCGTGCAATATTGTGGCGTACATATTTCAAAAGCTTTTTAAAGGAATACCATGGACGTTTAGAAAAAAATTATAACGACTTATAAGTATGTTAGGGTCCAAATTCGTGCTTTCAAATTTAACATGAAAGGACAGGCAGGAATTCTATTTACGTTTGTTAAAGGAGATGGCGTGTAGGATTTATGACATGCGACTTTTTGCGTGGCTTATGAAAAATTAATTGTGGTTTTGCAATGTTTAGGATCAGGGTTCTGTCAAATCGAGTTATGAGCAACTTTGATATGAGATTTGTGTCATTTCTTTTCAAATAAACGTGACATTTTGGGGTCGCAATGCCATTTCCTTATACAAAAGTTTGCTCCTTCAAGGTTAATCGGTATTTAATGTATCTATTATTTAAAACTGTAATAATTCGTTGGTTATTAGATACACGGCACGGTATTTATTTACAGAGTTTGTATTCTATATTGGAGATGTAAGAAGCAAGCTATTTTCTTAAGTATTCATGATATAAGAAAACGTTAATATGCTGACAAAATAACGTGTAAAATTCTCTAAATATCTTACCTCATCACTTTGTGCGGTAGAATCGACTGAGACGAAGCTTCGTGTTATCACCCAGATGGTAATGAAGACTGCGGGGGCGCCTATACAAATAGAATTCATTATAAATGTGTGACAGATCACATGGCTTTGTCAACCTCACTCAACAGGCGTCAGGTAATTAAAACACCCATACATTGTTTATAATTTGGCTACGTCACGTTTTTATGATAGAAAAAGAAATAAATAAAATTAATAATGAATTCATTTTGTTTTAAATTAAATGTTATTAAAAACCTCCTAAATATTATAAGAAAAGAGCTTAGTGTTTATTATTATTAGGTTAGTGTATTTCATTAAGCTAGATAATAGTATAGACATTAGTATTTAAAACTTTAGACAAAAAGTGTGGATTTATTATACAAAAGTTGATGAATTGATTTAAAATGATATTTCTTGTTCAGGTTACGTCAAAAGAAGAATTAATAAATAAGAAGAGTTATAAATGGTAACGAAAGTAAAGGTAGAAAGAAGTCACTAGTAGTCCCTAACTATCGCAGGGGGACAAGTGCGTGAGATATTGTGAAAATTAAGTACACTTGTACTGACCCCATCCGATAGTAGCGTAAACTTTGAGTTTAATATTCTCTGCAGTAAAAGTCTCAACCACCAGCATGTAGAGATAGAGTCCTGTAATCAAAATCTCTATAAATAATATATACAACCGGATGTTCAAAGCTTAAACTGAATACAGGCTTCATGTTGGAATTAAAAAGTATACACTGTATACTCAATTAGGCTTCTAAATTAATTATTCTATGAAAGTTTAACAGGTGCGCTAAAATATTAACGAAATAAATTATTATTTTGGTAAAGTTAAATTATAGCTGAAAGCTGTTCGTGGCATTTAAAAATAATATATTTTTACTTCTGTATTAAAATACATGATGAAAATTATTAACAGCCTGCACTGGCATAAACAGTTATTTTTCATGAAATATATACCATGGCCAATAATGACATTATAAATAAGGTCAACGACACCAGCAAAGCGCAACTGCGAAACAAATAAAGCGCGTATACAAATTAAAACGTTTTTTTCACTGACTAAACCGACTTACCCCTTTGGCTAAATGCCACGAAGATATTATGTTAAAAATTTTAAAATCGATGGACTTCATACATAATTCTCATCAAGTTTTTTGTATGTAGTACTCACCTTCAACTAGCATCCAGAAGAAATTTGTAAGATAAAAGTAATGTGTACATATAATAAGTATCATACAGGATGTTCTGTCGTGTTGTGGATCATCAGACCAATTCTGTTGAAGAAAAGTTACATTAATATGTAATCAAATGTTGTAAACAAATTGCATGCCTAGGATTCTTCTATCAAGTCTACCGAGTAACTGATTAAATAAACAACGACAGCAAGACAAACAAACGCAAGTGTGGAATTTAATTAGAAATGGATTAATTTGTTGGCTTCGTGTCCAATAAATATTACTTATACCTATGTAAGGCAAGGCACTAAATATCCGTGATGCCTTAAGCATTCCGAATTACCAGCAATAACCTTAGTGGGCGTGAAATATTCAAGCAATCTTCGTGAAACTACCTTAATGCCTTAGTGACGTTTTTCACGTACATTGCCCTTTTCATATTCTATTGTCTGTCATATAAACATACTATATATACTACACTCGTGGCCTTTAAGGTATTACATTTTCAACTTTAACAATGCATTCTAAAAATGGACTTTAATTTATTGAAAAATTCTTAGAAAAGTTGGCGGTGACAATATCAGGGTACTATTTGAACATTTTTCTTACGATTTTCGTAGATTTTATTGTAAAAATGTCATGGAACTTTGGGTAATAAAACAACCGTCTCTTAGACTTGTTGACTATTGGCGAAAATCTAACGGTCATAAAGTTTATTATCGCTAAAATGATTAGGAATAACTTTTATTTGAAGGTCAACAAAAAGAGACGATTTTCGCAAAGTCAGTAATTCTTTAATCCTATTTCTACTTTAAAATAGCATTTATTTTGTGTTGCAAAGACTACCCTAACTATAGGACTAAGAACGGAAAACTATAAGTACTGATTAAAAATAAAATAAAATAGTTTGGTAGTGAAATACATGTAGGTAGTAATGCTTGTAATTGGACTTACTTGTGAAACTAAATTAAGTATCCAACTGCACGCAGCTAGAATATATGTTAGCATTAAATTTGTGTGAATTGTGTTCCTTAAACATCTAAGATCCCTGTAATAAAAAATAATATGTTAATTCAAGTTCAAATATTATTTAAATTATTAGCTTCTATTATAGTTAATTTATACTTATTTTTAAAGCAAACGGAATGAACGTCTCAATTAAACAATTTGTTTATTATCTATAAACTTTAAGAAATGCTCATTAATATTTTTTAAACTTTTTTATTATCGACATCAGCAAAATACCTAAAATTAATGCGACAAATAAATCTATGCAAAGTGTCTCGATATCACGCAGCTATAAAATCGGAAGTATTACCAGTAATCTTTTGGGTTATAACCGCAAATCGGCTATTGTTAGTAAAAAATGTTAGCTTTATTATTCCACCCACATTTCTGAAGAGGCGGGCGGATTACTATTCTTGAAAATGTTTTGAATACGATATCAAGAGCGCATTAATCTATATGTCCATTTAGCTACAAGAATCTGAGTAGAAATAACTGTTGCTGCATAAAAAAACATCCAAGCAGCAGTTGCTTCCAAGTCGTGCTTATGCAGTAATTGGTTGTTGGGTTGACAGAGCACACTTCACTAATTGCCCAGCGGTTACTTTATAATAAGAAGAGTAGTATTCCTTAAATATTTTGTTTTATTTAAAAATACGAATTATTCACAGCATAATATCAACTATCGCTATTAACTTACTATCTCTATGTCAGATCGAAGGAAATAATCTTTAGAATAATCCTTCTGTTCAACGAATTGTCCCACGTAATGAACATCGTTAGCTATCACCCATCGCGGTTCAAGACACAAATAAGCCGACGCAATAGTGTGTTCCGAGCACCATTATAAGGGATTTAAAAGACATTACTTTTTTTATTTTGCAGCTGTAGATGCGACACGAAATTATCGATTATTAATTATCGATAAATTAACATACACCATTTTTTTACATTTAAAAACTACATATACACCCATTCTTAAATAACCTTAGTACATGATATCTTATATTTCAGTAATTGCGATTGTTGCAAAAAAAATGAACCGAAAAATGCAGATTCGTATATAATATGATTGTTCAATTTATTTGTCTTAATAAAAAGAATTGAATGAAAGTCGGCAATCGAATAAATGCATGTAGCAATTATTCATTTATTGGAATGTTTATCTATGATTTGGCGAGACAGCAGGCCTGACGCGTGCTTAACTCAACTATTGAATATTATTATTTGAGCGTTCATTATCAAGAATAAAACTTACTTAAAATATAAAAATACGAAGACAGCGAGCGACAGCACGGCGAGGCTGATCGAGTATCCTGACAGGTATATAAGACTAGTTACGTCTGTAGGCGACACATTGGCTATCCGCTCAATGCAGTTCGTGTAATTGGTATAATTCTGCCACGTTCCCTCGAGACACAGTCGGGTTGCATTCTCTGTAAAACAAGAATTAATCCTCCGTATTTAATAATAAAACGAAACAGAGGCAGTTAAACGTTTTTTCTTTCTCTATGCTATATTCTCAAGCCGATTGTTTTTTATAGTAGTACGACATGAAATCGCAATTGAATATTTATAAAGGCAATTAAAGCGATTGTCAATTATGACGAATCCTCTTAAGTTAGATATATTCCAGCTGCTGCTACAAAGAAATGTCTACGAGTAGCAGTTACCACCACTATGCCGGTTTGATAAGGTCTCCATAACAAGACTGTAAAGCGTATCTAGTTCAAACAGGTTTTGCTAATAAAGCAGCGAGTGACTATTTGTTGACAATAACCTATTTATAACACGAACAAATTTTCCTAGATTCTAATTTCAAACGTGAAACAATTACAGTTACATTACTTACAGTACGTAAGTAGTGCGTGTCATATTTAAAGAGGTTAATCTTAAAAGCTTAGATCGTGAAGTATATGTATATTATACAAGAGGACTCAACTATCAGTATATAAATCTGGATATAGATAGTTTTGATAAATAAAAGAGAAACTATCGGAAAATATTTTTTTAGTCATATTAGTCAATGTGAAAGAAAATTTAAGCGGTTTTAATTAAAGAAGTTAAGGTTAATAAAAACATGTAATAAAATTTAAAACTAAAAAAATATTTAGCGTGTTACACTTTATTAAGTGTAATAAACTACCATATATGTAAATACATAGTAATTGCGCAATTAAAACAAATTACAAGATAAAGAAGACATTGTAATACTTGAACAATCTTAAGTGACTTTTTAGTGAAAATATAGACGTCCTATGTAATAGAATCATAAATAATATAAATAAATACAATAACACCAACTTTAATTACAGAGACAAAGTTATCTGTGTTATCTTTTTCTATTCAAATATAACACTTTTCATATTTATATGAATATACCTATTCGCACTGAACATTGTATACATGCGTACTTTTATGACAAACAAGAAGTGTTTATACGTACTGAGAAATTATTATTTTATAACAATAATTTGGTGTTATTGCCCGCGAAGAATTACAGATATGGCTGAAATTTGTTCTTGAAAATTATTCTTAAGCAAGATATGCCGTCCGGAATCATAGATCGGTTGTGCAGAACCTATACTCTTTTTATTTACTGGTATTAAAAATTAAATCATAATGATACTTCTCAGCTTAGTGTAAGCAATTCTGAGGTTATTCGTGAATATAATTCAAATAATTTAAAATATTCTTATTCTAACTAAACACAAATGATATCAATGGCATTGATACTTGTTAAAGACTAAACAAAAATAATTATAATTCTTAAAACATTTTTGTATCAAAGTAAAAATCATAATATTTTCTCCTGTCAACAGTCTAAATATGGCCCATAAACAAAATATTACAGGATGAAGGTCTAAGGATGGGACGCAACAATGAAAAAATATAACAATACCTATTGTATTGGTTACGAAAATAACAATAACCCGGACCATTTTATAATTTAACATTATTTCCAACACAAGTTGTACAAAGTTTATAATATTTTGTTTATTTTTAATTTATGAATAATTAAAAAAAGGAGATAAAAGCTGTTTTTATTTATTGTTAGTTTTAACTAATTGAAAGACAAATCAAAATAAACACACGATGGCAAGCCGCATAAAGTGTTTTAAACTTGTTAAATTACACGTTGTATTTTCTGTATATATTAGACAAATTAATAATTGATGTTAATTTATATAATGAATAGAATCAATGTATTAATTAACAGTATCTAATTAAGCAAGATCTTATAAACGAGAGGAACAGAATTGAGAATTAACTTTTATACAGTTTAACGGAACTGGAAATTAGATTGCCTTATTAGCCATTCACAAGTATAAGACTCAGATCTAACTAATTAATTTCAAATTGTATTTCTTACAATACAATTTATTTTTAGATATGATTTAATAAAGACTAAAATGTAAAGAAACTGCTAATAACTGCAAAGTCCAAATACGTACTTATTGTGTTGAAAATACTTACGTGTATCATCATATTGGACGCCGTTTAATTCGCTAAAACATTTCTGGACTGCCAGCGTATGAGCCCGCGTCGGCTCCCAGCAGAGCAGTCCATCGTAGTAAGCGGGGCATAAGCCGTCCGTGAGATTGTCCTTTGCGTAGCACTCATACTCCTTCGCACTGACATTGCCAAGCACAACCTCCGCGGTGTGCTCCAAAGTACCCAAGTCCTCCAGCTTGACGGCTTTTCAAAACAAAGCGCAAGAACACTTTCAAATCCTTTCAAACTCTTCGAACTACTCTTGAAACTGAACCGTCCAACATCTCTCTTTACGTCTTGCCATTTATCAAAAACTATTTAACATATAAAATTAACAATTATTATTATTAATATTTTTTGTTTCTAAAACACATTATCACACCGGATTCCCGCACGACATAGAACTAAAAGCAAACTAGTGAAATCAGAGTCTGCGAAGAATATTAGCGTCTGCTGGAAGAATGTACCGTGATAAGCGATGTTTACACACGGCTTGTGTTTTAACTTATCAACGAAACGATAAGATTTTGCTGTGCAAACATCTGAGCATCTCCGTTCAACTATTTGAATACAGTTTTTAGAAATTCAATGTTCTTTTATTGAATCCCCTTCTTCTAAACTTTTCACATCTTCATGGGATCTGAAATAAATATTTGTTTCATAAATTTATTTCAATAATGATTCATCTAATGTGGAAATTTTTGGATTTAAAAGTAGTTATTTATAGTATAATCAATTTTTGATTTCTTATCAGTGCAAGGTCGGCAAGTGAACGGACGTTTGAGATTTGAAAATGCTACCTATTTTTTAGATAATAATTTAATTAATTTACTTGTATCTTGATAAATAACTGTTATCCAATTTATCTAACATGACTTGTTGGGGTTTTTACAGTTTATAAATATAACTTAAACACACAATAAATTATTATTATTTTATTGAGATTTCTAAATAAACACAAGAGGCATCTGAACAACACTAACTAAACTTATTTATGTTCTAGGAAATGGTCGGTAGTTTGAAACGGTCGAGGATTTCAAACGGACGCCTCGTTAATTGCTTATGAGTACCTACTACAATTGTTAGGTACTCTACATTCGTCGAATGCAAACACAACAAACAAAACAAATATCATTTAATTTTCATGACTTGAACATTTTGACAACTATATCATCTAAATGTATCCAATGTTTTACTTTAACACAAACTATAAGTTGAAATAAACTAAAAGGGAGCAATTAAATTATGTATGTGGCTTACAATCTAGTTGGCATTAATAAACAAAGTGATGTATATGTGCGTACACTTTGTAATGTATTATAACGTTGACATTCACCTACAAGCGTGCATCTGTCAGCGACTAATGTCATAACCGTCCTAAAGTCAAAACAAACGCATCAATTCTAACCTTTGTTTTTGCCTAAAAGTGTATAGGATAATATTGTTTTTGAGACGGGTTACGTTGATTTAATGACATGCAAACTGTGGGTGAATGTGTTTGTAAACAAGAGTGATTAATGGGACGCCGCGATGTAGAGTAGATGTCGTGGCGAGGTAACACCGCTTCAAGTACCGAACGTTGACATCGTCAAAACAAACATTAGATATTAAAAACATATAACCGAAGTCATTAACATTGAATTGGAGTAAGTAGAGGATCCAGACTGTGATTCAGTCTATATCAGTAGGTAGCTCTATTAATGAGTATTTATTTATCTGTGACATTACATTTGTATGAAAGTGACAAATGCTAGTGAATGACTTTATAAATTTATATAAACACTGTGTTTCATACTTTACTCCGTGTACGAATTTTATATTACGCAGTTTACGTGTTATATTTTTCTTCATCATTAAGGTTTTCTTTCCTCAAATTAACGGAAGAACAGACTAGAAAAAACCCATCAATTTCTTTCAACTAAAGACAATCAATTAACTTCTCGAGTTCTAGTCGATTTTTTTTGTGTTCACGAAATTAAGGACGGAACATTCACGGAATTACACCGATGTCCATTCGCTTGTCAAAGGCTTTGTGTTTTTGCTGATGTGAATAGGCAAAATCTTCACTCGTTTGTTGAAACATTCCTAAAGCTGTTGTCGCATGTAACAACGACATGTACAAAATAAACGATGGATTTTTTGTGTCTTGTTTTAAATTCGAACTTCAATTTACTTTTTCGTATATCTTTTTTTTACACGAACTTCTAACAAAAAGGTTCTATAATAAAGTAATTTATGTGTGAATATCGTCCTTGTATATAAGATAAAATAATATTGCTCACGTTCAGAAGGGCGTGTATTGCTGCGTATTCTTTTAATGATAAGTATTGCAAACAAAGTTAACAAGCGAGATTGTGAACAAAGCGCGGCTTCTTGTTTACACTTATTGTGTGTTTATATTATCGATATTATGTAGACTTTGGTTTTGTAACTATGTCATTGGTAAAGAACGAACATAAGACTGACTTTCGTAAAATTTATTTCAGTTCGTCCAAAATTTTAATTTCAATTCACATACACGATATTCACATTTATTACCTGTGAAGAGACACGCTTACATACGGTCGGTCTCTAAAATTCTGAATACTCTCCCTTCTTTTCATAATTTTCATCTGAAACAAAACATTTTTCATGTGTTTAATTTATTCATGAACAAATTTTAAAATGAACGCGCTGTTTTAAAATTTCAGTGAACGTTGATGAATAGAAACAAAATATATAGTTAACACATATAACAGATTTGCTAATTTTGATGTTAAATATTATATTAATAAATTTCAAATTATATCAGTATGAATTAATTCATATATTCTATGCAAAACAGACGAGTAAAACACCCGCAAAAACCGACCACAATTGCTTTGATACAAAATGCCACTGGGACGCGACGTCGGGAATACGGGCATAATGTGCGACAAAGTTCTGATGAAACATCGGTTTTCTGATGAATTGTCGACGAAATCGGACCACATCCTTTGTGATATCGGATATCAGAATACGTGAAAAACGCTTTTTTTATTTCTCTGTTCTGAATTTGAATGTATTTAATTGTTTTATTAAATTTTTTTTCTATTATGGATTTAATACATATTTTTTGTTTTCTATGTTTGTGTGTGTTTTATTTAACGGGTGTTACGCTTTAAAGTGGTGGTACAACCTTGGGGAGATATACTGGGATAATAATTATCATCTGCCTCAATAATAATCCGTCTGCTTATTACTCTTTATCGCTGTGAATTTTGTGCTATTAGCACTAAACGGCAGCCCGGTCAATAGGTCAAAATCGTTCCTCATCGACCAATAAAAATTAGTCGTAATTTATTCAAATCTTGAAGAAAATTAATGACTTTATACTCAAAATTACATAATTAAATAAAGGTATAGGTAGGTATTTCTATGGTATAGAATTTAAATGTCAGTTTCCGCTGACGAACTCGTTGTTTTGTGGAACTCGTTTCAAAATCGACAGAGCGGAATAAAGTTAAACTGAATGAATAGGACTGACGACGACGGATATTTTGTTGTGGAATAGCTTATTATTATTATTATTTTATATTGCTAGGACAATTCATTATGTTATGATTTTAAGAGTCATCTGCATAGTATTCATAATTCGAGTTGACGTATGACACACGACATTAACTTGATATACTTTTATCTATATTATAATACACTTTATACGAATAAAGAATTAATCAGCTATTTTTATAACGTCAAATTTTAAATTTCATTAACAATTCAGATTTTTATTTTACGCCATGAAACTACATTACACACATAAAACATTATGGTTTTATTTTAGTGTGATACATGTTTTTAAAATAATGTATTATTAATAATAAATAGGGTGTTTGATAGCTTCTAGAATCAATTATTCACCAGCATCCAGAGTTATTGACGCGCATGAATTTGTTATCTTAGATTATTCGCGAACAAGATGTAATCAATTTAAAAGACTTTTGCGGCATGATAGTTGTAAATCGTTCGAAATGTCGGGTTAAATTTATCAAAAATAAACGGGACTTATTGTAAAAAGGTCTTTTAAATTAATTAAATTAATGCATTTGACAGTTTTATATAATATTATACTTGAATATCTCATTTTAAAATGTAACACTTACAAAAGAAGTTTAATAGTAACTAAATTATACTTAAAGAAAAAAAAACCGTAACAATCAATATGTTAATATAGGTCGTAATTTTCCTTACAACTCGTAAAAACAAAACACAACTAAATAATAGCCGCCCCTACATTTTCCGGGAGTTATTAGGAATAGTTTCCTATCCTTCAATGTATAGGAAGGGATGTGGAAGGAATTATTGAGACGTGAAATGGCAGTAAAAAGTTATGGCACATTATTATTACCGATTAGGGCGGTTTCCATATAGCGATATCTATTTTCTACTAGGCGTGTTTAAGTTCAAAAGGTGCGTTCGAAATTATTATTAATTATTTATTTTAAAAAGATGTTTAAGATAGAATTTTACTTGCGTTAAAATAATAAATAACTTCAAAAGATTCATGTAAAAACTGCATCTGATTTCTGCAACTACTTTCTAAAGTTTTGAACTAGTCGACGTGTTTTTAAGACAAGATCGGTTTTAGAACGTGCTCGAGAGCACTTTCATGAACTTTGATGGCTCTCAATTTAAGTTTGTCTAAAGTCGACGGTTTTCCTTTTTGAATATTTTAACTTGTAATAAAAAAGAGATTAGAATTCTAATAATATCGCGGGATCACTGCTTCAGGTAAAATGATTTTTTGTCAAATGTCGCATTCGTCGTGTCTATTCTGGGTTAGTGCAATTTTGCATTTTTAATAACATTAGTTTTCGCAACGAAAATTGTTTCTCAAGGTAGAGGTTGTTCTAATCTGGGGAGCAGGGCTTTAAAAATCATTATTGTATGTATAATGTATATGTTAATATGCCTTTTAAAATTATTTTTATTTTATTGGCGTAAACTTTACAATAGAAGTCAAAACCTGATATAGTAAGAGAAAAAATATGAATTATATTCTTAGGAAGGAAAGATTTTATATGGAATGAATTATTATTTTTTGGTTCTCGAAACAAAATTTTATTGGATAGCAAAATAAATTTTTCTAGTCGAACAATTGACCTTTGTTATGAGGTTCGATGCTTATTCACCCGAAGTTCCTTTTAAAAGATAACACGATATATTAAACCTACTCTTATCATAATATAGTCATAGCATTATAACAAAAAATGGGATTGTATTTAAAAAAATCAAAGCTATCAAAGTGACAGTTATTGCATGGAGAGTCGTTTTGACAGCTCAAAACATTACATAAGCCAAAGTTGTGTTTATGAATGTTACCAATGCATACTTTCTGAGCTTAATACATAGCTATAAAGCTATAAACAAAAACAATATAAATTTCTATGACCAATAAAACATTAGAAGGATTTATTTTTATTTGTAATGGATTTTCTGTATCTGATAGGTGTTTTGAATTAATTAACTCAGCCATCAACCCTTGTCCAGTTAAGTGGAGGTCTGTAATTGGATAAATGATTTATACAATACCTATTAGGAAAGTAGGCTCTTAATTATTTTCTTGAAAACAAAAAAATATATATATAAATATATCAATTTATGTAATACAGGTTCGTTCGTTCATACATAAAAATAACAGAATGCTTTAAAAATATATTTCAATATACAATCATAATTTATGTGAAGTAATTCTGATCTAGCCATTTAGGTCTGATGTATGTACAAACATTAATACGTTATAAGGTTAGGTTAGGTTAGGTTAGGTGGTGAAGGAAATGTGATTTCCATTAAGTGCATTTAATCGTAAAATACATTTTATATGACTATGCATTGTCAGTAGTTGTGTATTGAAGCAAATACATTTTATGATCCTATTCCGCTTCCTCTATATTAAATTACTTATTACCCTTAAGTAATATTTTTTTACCACTTATAATAATTAATAAGCAATAATCATTACTGAGTTGATTGTTTTTTGTTCTCAGATTAATAATTAATATTGATTTACTATTGCTATTGGAATTTGTTAGTGTTGTATTGTACTTGGAAATGCATAAAAATAAAAGTTAGTTTTAATTAAACATAACCTATTTAGTTAAACTTCAGCTTAATTTTATGTTATTGATAGGTACGAGAAACGAACATGTTTATGTTTAATTGTGAAAATCGAATTTAGGAGTGTGTTTGTTGAAGTATTTAACACGCATTAATTCTATTGAAATGTCGAGATTGAATTTCGTGAAGTAAATTACAAATAAGGATTTTGCTATAGGTACAGCAAGACTTCCTCAATTTTAATGTTTCCTATTCCATTCTAAATAATAAATTAAAATTGGATTCTGTACATCAAACGACAGTTTTTGTTCATTAATTTTATTCATTTGGGATATTATGATTTCAATAGAATAAATTAAGTTTAATAGTTGAAATGAAGAATAATTTAAAAGTAAATAGTTGAGTTTTCTCTTAATAAGTTTAAGTATTTATTAATATTTATTATTAGCAATCGTATTATAACAAAATTAAAGATATTTGTACAATTATATAAATAGTGTATTTGAGATATATCACAACATTTTCGTTTATATTATAGCATTATGTTTGGTGCTGTAAATATTTAAATGCAAAATGGATTAGCTTTGGGACCGGTTTTATTAAATTCCGTATCTGACTAATGTCTACTTTCTATGCTCAACATTAGCATATTCTAACGACAATATGTGGCCATCTTGTATAATATTGTTTCCTCGGGAAAATTTGAATATCATTAACAATCAGATTGCATCCAGAGTCTGCAGAAAACAACATATTTATAGATAGGCATGGGTAGACAAAATCGATATCTTCCCCGTTCCTTACACATGTCTGTTTTTGCTCACGAATTCTTTTATTACACTCCTAACATTTACTTTAGACATGCTTTACGATTGCAGTGGACCCAGGTTTATGTATGTTTAAGTATGGAAGACTAAGAAGAATAAACAAAAAAGATCAATGTCGATAATTCGTTCATCAAAGCTATTATTACAAAGTTTTAAATCTTGTAAATCAAAAATGTTAATTAACAACACGGAGAATCAGTGAATATGATACAGCTGGTGGCAAATAAGAATAAAATACTTTAGAGGACTAATTAGAAACGACGAACGTAAATAATGAAATTCTCTTTAGCTTACAATATGTAAATTTCTTTACAATTTCTAGAACAAATTTAAATGAAATTGTTGCTGAAGTAAAATTTTAATGAAGCACAAATATAATAGGGAGTGGGTTAATTTTTTTAAACGAATTACAAACTTTAATTTTTCTGCGACTTTCTCTTTCAAAAAAACTTTTTTCTTGCATTACTTTTTAATCTTTTATAATTATAGATATTGCCTAAATTTGATATAAGCATGAATAGTTTGTGAGAAATTATGGTTTAAAACAATTTATGAGAGATTGTAAAATTCCAAGGCATTCCTTAATTTGCATTATTAAAGTGCAATAGCTTAAAGGAGTAGGCAGGCCTTTAATTTTAATAGAGAACCATAAAGAAAGTACAATAAACTCGTTATCTACAAGGGTCCGGAATCCTCGTAATTGTCTACTTAGCACGAAGAGCTTTCTGAGTAAAACTTAATTAAATTGCAAAATTTTCGTCTGTATTTTAACTACTCAAGATTGAGGTAATGGGTTAAATTTGATTTCCTCAAATTTGTTAGTTTATAATTTCTAATAGACCTTTAATCTACATAGTAGTTAAATCAACAGGTACGGGATATTATGATAGTGTTTTGTCTACATCCCCTGTTAGTGTAATATTATATAAGCATGCCTTTATATTTCTATGCCTACTTGTGATATTTAAAGTACGCATTTTTTTGTCTGTTAATTTATGCATTAATAACAAAATATAGACAATAAAATTATGTAAAGCAGTGATCAAGAGACTAAAGATAGATATATTTAAGAAAAAGTATAAGATGATAGGTGACTAGGGAATCTTTAATTTTTTTAAAGGTTACTCATCCGTGAAATATTGCAATCCCATTTATAAATAAATAAACAATGTAAGTCATTAATATGTAGGTAACTAATTGACTTCAAACTTCACATCGATGCGTTATAAATTAACAATCTAAGTCATAAATAATTCTTGATTGAGAACGACGGTCAAACCAGAAGCTGTAGCTTTCTATATGATTCAGAACTCAAGGAGAATTTGAGAGCTTACGAAGTCGTGTGGTATTATGGTTATTGTATGCATTTGAGCGAGATTCAATTAGTAGTTGCATCACAGAGACTAACATAATAATATTAATTGATGGTTTTAATTTTTTAAAGTAGTTTATACCTAGTTGTTTCTTAAACTTTTATTTTTCTTAAAATAGTTTTTGATTTTATAAGGCCGTGTGATGCTTTGATCTTAAGTTAAGATACCCTGGTTTTTATAATGACTATATTTATTTTCGTATTTGTAGTAAATATTTAAAACAAATGCATAAAGGAAAGGATTACAAATAGCTGTCATAAAATTGAAGTGAAACTGAATTAAATGACTATTAACATTAATTAAACCAACATTAGCTTTAAATTAGACACCAAAATATGTAATGATAATTACCAAAGTTTGCTCTCCTTTACTCCGGAGGTTGGCACGTTGAACTTTCTAAACAAGAGATTTCTAGCAAACTATCCTACATTATTATGCTCTCCACATGTAACTATAGAACTAGGTTGATACATATCTACGTCAGACATGTCAAATTTTAGTTTAGTATTACCGTGTATCAGTGACGTTTCTAGACTTCATTGGTGGGCTAGATTCTGGGGTAGTACCATCAAATTCATTTGTAATCTTCGAGGTGATCGAAGTATAGTGTGAAGGGTATGTCCTGTTTACTTGGATTCTAGTTCAACAATGATATCACAATAAATTTGTCTCTTATGTGTTAAATTGCATTACTATTATTATTTTTAAAGCAATAAAGGATTTGTTATTATTATTATAAGTAATTAAAATTAAAATTTAATTGAAAATAATTCATTTAAAAGCAACACAACTCACGCGAAGCATGTAACAGCAATGAAGTTACAAATAACTCAATACACCCTTAACGATACTGTATAGAGTAAGTGTCATATGGATATATATATTAAACTGTAATGGAAACTCATAAAATGTCACTTTCATGTGTTAAAGTGAGTGTTATTAAAGTTTTTATTGAAATGCGGTAGTGTTAATATTTTATTTAGATGGAGAAAGCATAATACACTTTGGTATTATATTTATTTATATGTAGGTATGTTTTATTTTAATAAATGAAGAATTAATAACGTTGTTGTTCAAATATTTAGAGCGTTTTATACTAACATTAAAAAGCTGTAAGGTTTGTATTTGTATAGTATGTATAACGTGAATTTCTTCATAAATAAGGACAAGAAATTGTATCGTTTTCACCACCAGTATTGCCTTATTTTGAATTTTCATCTTTAATATTTCATTTATTTACAACAAGCATATTAGGGACGCCCGCTGAAGATATCTAGTATAAAGTTAAAAATACAATAATGTGGGCGATTTATTTTATTTGATTTTATTGCGTACTTTTGGTTTTATAAAAATGTAAATTAAATACTTATTAATTAATGTTACATTTTTTAAATTATTTATATGGATATTCCTACGATTTTTTCTTATATTTGTTGCATAAATTATATGAAACTAGTAATTTTTCCGTAGAATTACCTACATACAATTATAAGTTATGCTTAAATTACAGTGTAATGTATGTTAATTAGGTCGTAAAATTAATTAAAATCTGCAAGGTTAACATTTTTGATGAAATTTCGTACACCTTGATATTTTATCAATATTGTTTAGGAAATAAAATACGTATCTAAAAACCTACGAGTATGAGGTCATTATCATATTACGTTCTGAATTATTCTTTACGTGGATTATTATTTTGGCATGGCGAAAAATGCTACAAAAAGTAAGGGAAAAAACCTACTATTGTTTAGTGGTATACTTGTAGTAATAATTTTGTTAATAAAAAATGGTAATAAACTGAATTCTATATAAAATTTAATGGCGCATTCATTATACGTTGATTGTTAGTTGCCGTATGCGGAGTATGAAAGTATTCTCAAGCATGTGTCATTAGACAGCATTTACATTGGTAGATGGAGGACAATAGTGGGGTCTGCAAGTAAGTTTACCAGTTGTGGTGTGGCGAAAATGTAGTAATAAATATACATAATACTGAGTCCCCGCATGCGCACCCGCCCGAGTTAATGTCCAATGAAAATGAGCCATTAATGATAAAGATTTTGCGTAAATAGTCGCCCAATATGAAAGATAAACATATAAACGTGCTTACAGATGTTATGACCATGGAATATATATAATTAATTGCCTAAATCTAATAACGCTACGTAAATAGTCGTTATTATATTAGCAATATTTGTGATCAAAGGCTTAAGGCCGTGGTCGCACTGCTCTATGATTTTATATTTATTGTCTAAATAAATACGATGTTTATAATTAATATTTTATAAAGAGTAATAGCTATAAAAACAGATGACGAATTTTAATGAGTTTTTAGTTAATTTCCATTTGTCTACTATTCTTTAAAGTATTGTATGATAGTTTATATTAGTTTAATTAAAAGTAATAAAAAATATGTATGTAAGTAAAACATGGTTTGGTTACAAAATTACTTCGCTTCACCCATTCCTAGTCCATTATAACAGGTCATAAATATTTTATACAACCATCAAAAGATTCATATGCGATGACTACAGTGTTATACCCTTAGTTTGATGCTCATTTATAGATATAACTTGTGTATTACAGATTTCAAGTAATACTTGCTCTTATTTATCCTCGTAAGGCTTCTTTTGAACACTTCCGTATTATGAAAATTGAACCTTTTTCTTTTGTTGTATTATACATATTATGTTCTGAAGTTATTTGAACTTTCAAATAGGTCATAATATAAGTAATATTGATTTTATGTAATCCAAAATGATGGGGTTTCTTTTGATAGTATTAGTTCATTGATCATGAAGTCTTTTTGCTTAGATTTATTTATTCCTAATATACTTTTTATGACCACAATTCAAGCAAAACAAAAGAAAATAGTATTATATGACTTCAACATGTGCTACTAGAACATTAGATACCGCACAAAGATACATATATTCAAAACGCGAAGAGCAATTTTTCATGAGATAGCGGGTTAAGCCACAGAATATTCTGCGAGTAGAATTAATGTATGAAACATTAGACCAGTATATTGCAGTTTGCTGACACACGATATAACATTAAAGACAATTTAAGCTATTGTGAATTATATGCAATTTTAAATGTTGAGCTGACAATAATAATAATAATAATATGTCTTTACCATTAAAATATCATTGTAGTTGTTTATGGTCGTGGTAATTACGCAGTTGTTTTATACAAGGCCGTATACATAAACTCTTTTGGAATTAATTTTCACTAGTATATTGATAAATAAATAACACGGACTGTATTTAAGTAGCTTAGAAAATAAAAATATAGTTTTTAGAACGCTTTTAGCGTTAGAGGCTCAATCACGTAACTCGATCGAATTCCTATTGGGTTTGGTTAATGTGACTGAAATTCTTTATAGTGTGTAATGATATCTATTGAGTAACATATTTCAGAAGATGGACTTATTTGTGCATGTCAAGCGTAATATACACGTATTTACAATTTATGAAACGTTTGTATGTGAACTCTTTCATTGAGTTTGATACACTACAATTCATTAACATGTGTGATTTTACTATTGTTGTAAAATAAATTTAATTCTACAACTATTTTATAGACCCCATGTAAAACTATCAGTCATATTAGTTTTTTTTTAATTATAATTTTAAAATAATAAATGTGAAAGTGGATCATAGAAGTCATCATGTGAAAAATAGCAGTCAAATGCATAATAAGTCGTAGCAATTTAAATTGATCTGTTAAAAACCAGCTTATATGGTAGTTTCAATAGAGGAAACTATTCTGGATTTCCTTATTTGCGTTTATACGCTTGTGCGAGTTTCAATGAATTTTCAAACGACGTTAAAAGACGAATGTTCAATGAAACGCCTTTATAATGTCAGCAGTGTTCAAACTCGATTCTAATACTTCTACCGCGTTCATTTGAAACTTAACTTCCATTGCTTTATCTACGCGTTTGTGGTTTACAATTGTATTTCATCTATTTATCTTAGTTTAATGTAGTGATCGTAGTGTATTTTCCAAGGAACTTAAATTTAAATAACGAATAAAATACACTATATCTAAATTTTATTTTACATCACATACAAATAAGTCCCCATATTGTTATATTCCCACGAGGACAACGAGTCGCCATTTGTCACGACCCTCACACACGCGACGTATCTTTTTAGCTTTTCGGTTTAAGCAATTTTATTACATATGCACTATTATCCAAGTGTCATTATAGTATGCATTGTGAATAGAGATCTTGTCGGTTTAGGTTGACGCGACAACTTTTTGCATCGAATATCGATAATCTAATCAATATTCATTCATTCATGACTATTCATAAAGGCTGGAGAAGTTTCACACGTAGATTAACTCTAATATGAGCGAGATATAAATAAAAATATGTGGAAGGACTACCCGACGGTAATTCATTAAAAGTCATTTTGAAATACCGGCCCTAAATGAGACACGAAAACAGTTTATGAGGAAGCTAATTCTTGTTGTCGACAGCCGCAGTAAATATTCAGTGAGGTATTGTTCAATTAAGGGAATTAGTTTTACGATAGGGGAATGTTGAAAATAATAATAACTTCCCAATATATTAATTTAGTATTCGTTTTGTACAATTTTTGTGTTTATTACAAAGTACGAAGTTATAAAAACATATTTTTTGTAAGTTATTTCTGATAAAATAATACGTGTGTTTAATATAATTGTAAACTTTGCTGATAGTGTATATTGTAATACTTAATAGCCGTTAAAAACCATTTAATTTTGACCCCAATAAAATAGATAACCTTTTTATTTTGATTTTAATCGTATAAAAATATAAACACTACTACTTGAATGCATTATTTGTGATATTTACTTTATAGAGTTTATCAGTAAAGCAAAGTTTAAGTGAACGTTTAAAATGTAGAATTTATTAAATTAAGAAATTCGTGGGGCGTTTTTAATTTAATCTTTAGCGGTATTCAACGAGTATTAGAATTCCTTTAGATGACTCGTACCTGTCTGAATCTAGAATTCTATGCGAAATACTGAAGAGTATTTATTTCATTTGTTTTATGGAAACTAAATTTATATGCATAGCATATGTATGTGTAATCTTAATCGATATATAGGTTTAATGCTGTTTTATTGTTTGTGTTTTTGTTGTAACGTATAGATTAATTATAGATATACAAAGAGACCTAAAAATTCTAACCCACATAAGTTACCTCAGCATCTGAACTATAAGTAACCAAGTACAAAAACACGTTCTTTGAAACCGCCTAATTAGCTTCTGTGCTCTATAACTTTTAGCTTTTAAGAGACAATGTTCTTAGCTATCCATGGCATCGTGTGATACGTGTGAGTGCCTTGTTCATCGCGTGACTGGGAGAAAGAAGACTGAACATATAGGTTGTATACAGTATCAAAAAACGTCTATTTATATATTTATTTTTTATTTAACTGTGAACTACGTTTTTTGGCATGTTTCTAATATTTGTTATTATGTTAATAAATAATAAGTATAAAATAATCATTAATAAAAAATCTATTATAACTTTAACTTTAACTGGTTGAAATTTAATAGAAGTTGGTAATGGACAAAGCAAATGAATATTTTATTAACTAAAAGCAAACAGAACAGTAAGTAAAATATTACGATTACAACGTGGGCTTGTTTATGAATTAAAGAGAAGAAACCGAATAATAGAACCCTATTTGAGTAGACACAATTCTAAAGAAGCCACAATAAAAAGAAATCAAAGCTATTGTAGTTTTTATTGACACTAAATTCTACTTTATTGCTTTTTGTGACACTTGTGTTGTTGGTTTACTTGAAAAAAAAGGAAACAAATACTTCAAAGGAATAGGAACGATTCTTAAAACCGTGCAAAATGATAACAATCTATATGGTGAGCTTCATAAACATTACTTAGTGTAGTTCTTAGCTGAAGAATTTAACTGAACTAGTGTGAATTATAATTTTGAAAGCGCGACTATTATATAAATGTTAACAGTTTTTTTTATATAGAACGAAACAATGTTAAACTATGGTAGATGCGCAAAATCATTCCAACCGAAAACTTGACATTTACGAAATAGTTGCGTTTTCAAAACTAAAATCCGCATTAGGGGCACTGTATTAGAATTGTCTGATTAACTTCGTATCTATAACTTTAAATGAACAATGGCATTTTCAGTGGCCCCACTAAGCACTAAGCAATGCCTGACATCCAATCACTCGACTAACTTTAAGTTCACAATCATAATAAGAGGAAAAAAACCGTTCACAATTATAATATTAAGTAGTTGATTAAAAAATCCTTAATTTTATTAATTTTATAAATTTTAATAAACAGTTTCCAGACGTACAATTTGCTCAGGTGTTTGGTATTTTCACTACTATTATGCAATTTAATATTTTCTTTCCTGTTTCTCTATGAAATTATTCGATAATATCGTATTTACGTGATTCAATCAATAATTCACGCACAACGCTAATAGATATAACTTAATAGCAAGAAAAGTTTGAAATTAAAAAAGTTGCCTATAGGTTCAAATCGCTCGATTGGTCTACAATTGTAAAGTAGGTAGACGAAGTTTCAAACTTGCATTGTACTTTGAACTGAACTATTCCAATTGGATATTTCAAGTGGTCTTTGCAAATCCTGTGAAACTTTTAAGAGAAGTTTTATGTTTGACAATTCCCAATGCTACTGTTGGAACAGGCTGTCGTTATACACAGATTGAGAAACAAATTCGGACTCTCTAGAGATTAAACTGTTGTTAGTGTATTTTTTGTATTGTTAAGAGTTAGGTCCAATTTAACTAGTAGACGGGCTGCTACTTTTTTTTTCAAGTATAACAAACACCCTTGAAGTGACATAGTCATTCTAACTTGTCACTGGTGCTTATCAGTCTCCGTGTATGGTCCGTGATAGTGTAAAAATTAAACTTAAAATAAGAATTGTTCGCCTTGTTCACATATGCACGCATTAAGTTTTAATTAAACATGAAAAAATAGTTAAATATAGTATTTAACATTAACATGATCATTTCTCATATTAACTAAAGTAATCAAATTTTATCTTTGATTAGATTAACATTCAATTCCTTTTCTCTATAATAATATATTATTCCCAAACCTATCCCATCTTCTAAACTTCCTGAACTTTTCCACCTTTAGAATCTTATCAGTTTGCACCCTTGTAGAACTTTTGGGTCCTAAATTAGAACTTCTAATTATACTTTATCAGTAGGTACAACTAAATAAGTAAATGTATCGGCTGATCGAGTTCTCTTTGTAAAGTTTTCCGGTTGGTTACGTAATGTCTCGGTTAGAATCGCGTCTGACGGAGCATCCAGATAAACTGTCTACTGCATTATAACCTACATCAAGAACTTCATAGCGATAATAAGCTTTTGATACAGTTATAATTATTCAATTACTTTAAAGAGTAGTAAGCGGACTAATGACTGCTATTGTTCTGGTAACCAAATTCCTGCTTAACATTAGACGGGCATGTCATAAGTATATTTAATAACAAAAGTTCAATTTAAAATAAAATGTGAAATTATATAAATATAAAATCATTTGTTTTACCTATGTTGTCGGTTTTCAGTCAACTTAATATTTTATTCATTTGTAGCAATAATTAACTTTTAAGCCATTTTTAACAACTGTCAAATAGGATTGTAGTTGAGTTTTTTGGAGCATTAATTTTTATATTCGAATATCCGAGTTGAATTTTGAGTAACTTTTAGAGAATAATGGTTGTATATAATTGAAAAGCAAAATCGAAAGCGAAATTGTTTCATCTCTTCTTTCAGTTCATCCCTCATTATTTTTGTCACACAATAACGTTTAATAACGGTACTAAAGCCATGTCGTTAATTATAAAAAAAACAATCTTTTGTTTTCGGATCGTATATAGATAGATATTTTATAACCTTTATTTTTGGAGAACTGTGGTTGTTTGTAATATAATGTTTAATTTTAATAATTTACATTTTTTTTAGAGATGTGCCGATTATGACTTTGGCCGACTAGCCGATTAGTCGGTTGTAAATAAGCCAAGCCGACTACGGTTTAAGGGGTTCCCGTGACGCTTCGTTTACAGCTGATTCGCTGCAATTTCAGTCACTTTTGATATGTGGACAAATATAAATAACAAAAAAAGTTTTTTGAGTTTTACAGCTCACTAGTTTGACGATAGTTTCAAATATCATCACGCAGAATTGCAATATATGTCATTAAATATTATGTTGATTTGTTTTTTAATTAAAATACTAATTTTGTTTGATAAATGTCATCAATATATTTTATAAGTAACACATACATTTTATTGAGAAATAGACACAAAGTAAGAGGCCGGATAGTCGGCGCTTTTTGCCGATTAGTCGCCGACTAGTCGCCGACTACGATAGTGGCCGGATAGTCGGCTTTACCGACTAGTGGCCGACTAGTCAGAGCATCTCTAATTTTTTTGTTTATTTGAAAACAAAATAAAGTCAATCGATGTTTTAGAATAAATTATTTTAATTATTATTTATTATAGTGCGTTTTTTGAAATATTTAATTTTGAGATTTTACTACTTTCAAAGACTTTTTTGTTTATTATAAATTCTATCATTTAAATTATTTGAAATATGTAAAAATGAATGCGATATTAAACCCGAAAAAGTATTTTTTAATTAGCATCTACTATATCGTTCCTTTCTATAAATAACATAGCAATTGAATTACTTTGAATCTCTTCCAATAAAGTCTAAGCAACAATAAAAATAAAGCGTGGTAACGCGAACAATTCGATTGAAAATTCCTACAGTTTCCACAAATTCTCATTCGTTTTAGTAGTATCTCCTATAAAGGGCAGTGAAACCTCTATAAGCAAGAATAAAATCTACTTATAAATTATTTATTAGGCGTACTATGCTCTGAGATGTATCATCTTAGACGAGCACAATTTAATATAAAAATGAGTTAATTGCATATACAGGACTTTTAGTGTATAATCGTATTTTTAGGTAAATGGGTTTAACTGTATTACTATCTAGCCCAATTCCTTAGTAAGTGGACTCTGAAGGTCTGGCAAAAGTGCGTTTACTAAAGTAGATTCCTATCAAAGCTCTCACTTAAACGCACGAAAACATTTCGAGGACATTTGCAGTAAAAGTATTGTTTTTCGGAACAATGAAAGGAAAATGTTTGAATGTTTTGTATTCAGTTAAATTTAGAATTTACATATAATAAATAAAATTGGATGTCTGATTAAAAATGGTTGAACGTAAATGTTTTATGGTATTAAAGTTAAACATATAACGTGTTACGTAGACTTACTATTGTTGACAATTGTCAATCGAAAATTGTTTTTATACTTATTGTAATTCACTTGATTAAATTAATGACAATTTTTAAGTCCCGAGGATTCCGGAATTGGACCTCATTTAGAAATAAAATAGAATTTTCACAAGGAAATTTTAACATAAACCAGTCTACGGATCCATTAGGGAGCAAACAAAAGATTGCTCTAATCCTCGGGGAAGAAACCTTGGAATATTACTTAGAAACAAGCTCAATAATTATGCAATGTAAACAATTTGGCTCAATTTACACGAATATTTTAAGATTTGTTTATTATTTCTTATTTTAGTTCATTTAGGTACAAACTGATTTCAATACTTTACACTATAATATACGGATGAAGTGTTGTATCTGGGATACCTGATGTACTCGTAGTGCTAATGGAAACCATAAAAAGCAGAGGTAGTGGTTAAACTAAACTGGTCGTAACCAATACCACTTTTAAATTTCAACTCAGAAAAAATGCGCTACGTTAATGGCAGCACATTGATAAATTGCATAGGTATTCGGGTCCATTGCTAGTTCTATCATTTCTATATTTTACATAACCACTGTTTATATTTCAAAAATGCCACCAAATGATTTGTAGTTTTGACACATACGTTACGCACAATACGTGTACGTGTGTATTTAAAAAAATTGAAGGCCATTCATATCTATATATATCTACTGATCTATAAATAAATGTTATACAATGTATTGTGCAGTTATTTTAATAATTTAACCGTAAAGAATCTATTTTCATATATAAACTCTTTGAACTCACGCTTTTCCGAACAAAGTAGGTACGGTCCAGAAAATGTTGAATAAATTCACCCATCCATATTGATCTTTTTTTCTTTAACATAGAAAAATATATGTATTTTCTTCAAATAATAGTAGAAAAAATACATTGGTATTATTATTATGTTGAATATAAAATTGCATTCAAAGGGTATTTTAAAAATAAAATGTCTTTTACTTACAGTAAAAGTAAAACTTATTTTTTACGAAAATGTAAAATAAAGACATTTTTCTTTGTACTTGATGCAGACAATGATGGAAGTTTCAGTGCGCTTCATTTAAAAATAAATATAATTGTAATTTGTACTATTGTTTAGTTGTCTTTAAATGTAAATTGAATTGTAAAATAATACTAATTCTAATTTATAAAATTAACCAATCGTATTACAAGCTCTTGTTGTCGGTTGCTACATGTATATCATGAAAATAAACTAAACAAATTTGATTTGACAATATATTATGGTATTGTGTTTAACAAAAACAAAGAAAATATATTTTATCTAGAAATATTCCCCCCCATTTGTGAATTCACCCTAACGCTAAACTATATTAAGTCATGTAGACGACGCCAATGAACTTGAAAGCTCCTTTAGATAAAAATAAAGATGTGGTCTTTTCTGTCAAGAATATGTCAAAATTTCAAACGTCTACACTTATTAAGTTTATATAATATTTCTAGTGAAGTTTGAGGTTATTTACGAACATAATTTAATAAATTTAAAAACTTAATGCGGCTTCATGTATTGTCTTTTATGTATGTATTTTTTTGCACATTAAGCCATATAAAATCTTTAATCTTTAAAGTTTAAAAGCTAATTTAAACTGAAAACATATTTTACGAATGCACATAAAAGAACTGAAATCGTTAACACGAGTATCAATGGTTGTTTTTGACATTCGCAAAACAAAAACAACAACGAAAAATAAATACAACCAAGATATTCATGAATAATTTGAATTAACATCCCGTTTGTTATTTTGCAAATAGGTGTACTTTAAAATAAATTCATTGTCATTTGAATAGATTTTCATTGAATGTATTTCTGCGATTTACATTTGAGTGAGTGATAATAGTGCTGCCATTGTAAAATGTACTTATGTTTCTGATAGTTTCATTTACATTATTCATATATAAATTTTGCCTTCACAGGGTGCACATAGCGTAAGTTAATCTTATCTCTAGGTTATATTATAAGCCGAATGTCAGTTTCGCTTATAATTTTGCACGATTTAATTCGCACTAAATAAAGCGTGTCAATCTTCATTTCGTAGAATGTTAGCATTTATTAAGAATTTAGGTGCGTACTGCTGTGTTTATGTTGTTCAGACTATACGTGACATTTTCACAGTCTTCTCTGCTACAATGTCTACTTTGACAGTCGCAGTTTCATTTAACAGCTGTACGCATGTAAGTATGTGTATTTGTGAACTCTTTTATAAGTCTATACATTACACCGCCTACAAAACTGATTTCATTGGTTCTTCTCATTTAATTATTTATTGGTATAGAAGTGTATTGTTAACCTGACATTTTAATGTCGATATTTTATAAAAAAGCTTAAATAGTCCAACGACTTACCATTTAAAATGTCTTTTTATTTGGGTTATATTGTCATATTAAATAGAAAGGTCGTAAATACTAAAAGCTTTTTTGTGTTTCGTTTTCTTAGCATGAAATTATAATAAAAACGTGAATAACACTATTTGTATGAAAATTACATTTTTACTCATCATAAATACATACTTACTTACTTCTATATTCATGGCTTTAATATTTGAATATTTTACAGAAGGTAATCGCGCTCGTATTGGGTGGATTCTTTTATTATTATTAGACTAATAATAATAGCGTATTCAATTCATTTGTTTCAAATTAATAAATTCTTTATATCGATTAAATGAAATAACTTAATCTTCATTAAATTAGTACATAATGATTATTTATTCATTTTTTTTCACTATTATTTTAATAAACCTAAAAGCAACCCAATACTATTATTATTGAAATTAATCTCCATAATCTAATTGTGTATGTAATCTACCGCTTACATTACAAGATACCGTTCGACATATAATTCTATATCTACATATAGTAAATATATTATATGTCAATAGTTTGATTAAGAATTAGGTATATGTTGAACAGTAACTTGTAATATAATAGTAACTTATTTTATTTATGGAACGGGTGAAATAGGGTCAATGGAAATTGCCTTGAAAGTTAGTGAAACACGTAGGCATGTAAACTTTTCGATTTCTAGGAGCAAGTTCGTATATTGTTAGTGCTCTTATGTGAAATTCAAGTTTGGCAGTAATTATAGGGTCTACTCAACTTTTTTGTTAAAAAAAATGTTATTTATCTTTTTATTACACTAGTCTGGCATGTAACAGTACTTCATCTGATTTTAAGTCACGACAATGCTCTGGGGCAGAAGATTAGGCAAATAACCATCATCGGTCTTCCTATCACTCTCTAAAATGATTTTGAAAATATCTCTTATTCTCTGTAGCGTGTCTCTGTCTATTTTGAGTTGTTTCTTTTTCAAACAATTATCATTGTAATTTTGTTAATAAATATTCGACAATATAGATGCATGATGTTTTAAGTTTATTATAAGAACAATGTATACTAAAACATTAAGTAAAGGAAGATTAATAGAAGCAAAGAGAACATTAAAATAATGAATTTGTGTGTCGTCGTCTGGAGAGATAACGAGCATGAAGGTGCAGTATTAAAGTGGTACTCGCGAGTCCGTTAGGGCAAAAGCCTCGCGTGGCTGACTCCCTCTCGGACACGAGGCACTTCACAACCTCAGTAAAGATCCTCTCAAAACACACAAGAGACACTTTAAGTGTTTAGTTGAAACGATGGAGCGATTTTGTTGCACAGTTGCTATATCCAGTATATAATAAAACGATAATTATTCATTTTCATATTTTGATATTTAGCAATTATGAAGCGTAAATCCATAATTAAAGCATAAGACATTAAAAGACACAAATAAATAATACAAAAAAGAATTGCATATATTTTTGCATACATATACAACTGTGCTAGAAGTAATCAGGACAACGACTAACCTAACCTAACCTAACACCTAGAAACGAGACAAATATAGATTTAGATAAATATTTAAAATATATTAATATTACGAATAAATATTTATTTTGACCAAGGATCGAACTCGGGGGCCTCTGATAAGTGAACTGTTGGAATATTATTTGAAAATTGATATAACTTTAAATACTTGGATCACTAATTACGGTTTTAAATATTTCGAACGCCTAAAACTTCATTTATTTTGTGTATATATTTTGTTTATTTAAACAACTTTAAGAGAATTTCACTGACATTTAGGATTAAAACGTCAAAATAATTTAAAATTACTTTGTGTTGTTGGTATTGTAAGGAGTGAACTATTCAACAAAAGGAATTAACTTAGATTTTCATTAATACTAAAGTTGTTTACTGCTGACGTAGCGTTTAATTTCGTAGACTGCTACGGCGTAGAGGGTGTGGCACGCAGTAGACACATGGATACTATAACAGTAACCATAACTAGATTTATTACTTACTGAATTACAGAAGAGAATGAGGTTAGAAGGTATTAGAGAAAATTGAATTTGATGTGCGTTTGTTTTTCATTTTACTCAACGAAAAATATTAAAAATTATTTCGTTTAAAACGTGTTATATTAAGCGTAGTCCGAGTCGGTAAGTCAAATTGACAAGAATATACCTATATCAAAAATAACGTGTATGAACGTTATTACTATTGCATAACAGTTGTAAGCGCATACGGCCACAGGGAATAAAGCAAGGAGCTCGCTTAAATATGCTGCTTTAGCTTAAATAATAAAAGGAAAGCTGATGGAAATCGACTTGAGTGAACCATTCATGGGTACCAACTAAACTTTGGCTCACTGAGAATAGCTTCCTGAAAATATTTTATTCACTTTGGAATTATTCCAGATCATTCGCTTAGAAAATTATATCCTCAAATAATAATAATAGTAATGAATTAATTATTTCACATCATTGGATATATTTTATAAACTTTTATTAACTTGTTATGTTAGACAGCAATTAATAGGTTAGGTTCGGTTTTCAGTCCATCCAAATATTTCTTTGTGAATATTTTTTAAATATAATTATGATTTTATTAGTTTAAAGTAGGTAAGTATTTCTGTCGGCTTGAAGTGTAATACAGACTGCACTACAGGGTGTCCCAGTTGGTGGCAGAGCATTGTATGAATAAGTATTATTTATTACGGCCATTATTACTAATATTACACTTAACTTTTTACATGAACAAAATTCACACATATTTAATTTACAGCGATGTTTTTAAATTGAATTCAGAACCAAACAGAAAATGTTAACAGTTAACTATTTACCAAATATGCAAATACCAATTCAGCTTTTTTTTCTCCTATCAACGTAAAAAGAATTAACCGTTGGACAAATTAAAAACATTCGACACCAGTGAGCGGATAAACGCTGAATTCACACACTAAGCTAAAGGGTAGTGAACGAATAATGGCCAAACATAATGGTTGATTGAATTGCTTACATACGACTTTCTTTTGGTGAAACCAATCTGTAAAAGAAATATAACAATTACAATTATTATAGTTGTTGTGTTGTTGCCTTATAAGAAATATAAGAAGAATAGATGTAAAAGGCGTTTGTCTAAAATAATTAAATATATAAGTTAATAAAGATTGCCTTTGTTTGCAATCTAAACTTGTGGCCACCATTGTGGAGGAACAAAGTAAACTGATTACGTCATGCTTACGTTATATCAGATGAATTGCTATAAATCATAATAGGATTTATGACAAATTAATCTCTCCTAAACCAAGGCTTGAGATAGCTAAGTCACTATAATACTATAACAGGCGGCTGTTGAGACGATACAAAGGAAAGACAAGTAAACGTCACTCAAACAAAAACAGCAACCCCATCACAGTGCGATGTTAATTTAAAAAATGAAGTACAACTGTTTATTAATTATTATTATATGCTATTCTATTTAATTATTGATTTGAGATAGTCTTTAAGACTCGCGTTAAAATTGGTGCTATTACAATCTGTAGTATGAGTGCATATTATTCATTAAATAATCTTAAAGTTTAGGTATATAAATGACGAAGTTACGTTGAGGTGACGGATTCTAAGTGGAAACAAATATTAAAGATTAATACATATTTAAAATAAGTAGATATTTGTATCTGATATCTATAGCACAAGCTATGATAGGTATATTAAACCAAGATACGCTTATCGACTTGATGGTAATGCTCGGTTCTCACATCGATTACAAATTGCATTAAGCTATGCACATTTAAAAGTGGTTACCAGATGTAATTAAGTATTTTATTTTATTATTAAATTTAAATAGAAAGAAACAACAATTATATCTTATTGAAGTTTCTTCATTCAAAAGTTATTGGCCGTGATTTATAAGTAATTGACTTTCTATGTTTCAATGGAGGAGGAAGGAACGCTTTTATTGCTCTCACTCTGAACTTCCTTCAAAGGGAATGTTAAGATCTTTGACGTTGTATTATTTTGGAATTTATTACATCTTTGACGATATTAATACAGATAAGATTTAATATCTAATTTATGTCTTTTGTCTTTGAATCAATATCTTAAATCCTTTGTCAGTTAGGGACAGACAGGAGAATCAAATGGATATATGTCTTTCCATAATATGTACCTACTATTTACTTTTAGAAAATGTTTAATGTTAATTTGTTGAATGTTTTATAATTTAGATTATTGTTTATTATATTATGTTCCTGTTTTTTTTGTATAAGTTAATGTTCAATTGCAAAAACATGTATCAATTTACAAAAAAGATAGAGTAAAGCGAACAAGAAAATCTATGGAGTTGCCCTATTATAAAATAACCTAAATTTGCTACTAAATTACATAATTAAAAGCATTACGGGCACAATTAACGCATATTAATATCTTACACCCTTTGAGTGTTAAACACAGAAGGGAAACCCTTTACCTTTGCTAATTTAGTTATCTAGAGGTTTTCATGTTTTAAGAGAAGTGCTCACATAATTTGCTAAGATGACAAGTTATGAACAAAGGTCAAGTCACATATTCGCATGTCACGAGTAGTATTCGCGTTCATTACTGTACGCAGTACGCCTGACTGTACAGTGTACATGTGACTAGATATAAGATTATCGTGTAAATCATTTTCAGAAAGTTTTCTAGCAATATATGTAGATAAAAATTCAACTATGAATAATATAAGTTAAAAAGGTTACGAATGCTTTTATGGATGTTATGAAAACGACGATTTCCTTTCAGATTGAAAATGTAATACATTAAATAAATAAAAGAGTCCTAGAGGAGACCTTCAGGCGAGAATTTAATTTCGTGACACATATCCAATTTTCCTATACCAATTGAATAAGAGCCTCTTTTGAATAATACGTCTCGTCTCCTGGACTTTAATATAATACGATTTTATTATATATTTGTAAACAAATATATATATTACAATATACAAATAATACAAAACTTAAAAATATGGCATCGAAATATAACTAAATTAATTTGATTTTATTTTTTATCGTTGAGGAAAAGTCGAATAAAGAAGTTATAAGGTAAATTCAACAATAATTGATAATTAATATAAGATTTGGAGATATTTTTATTTGTATTTTGAATAAAAGAGTCTAAGGATTAATAATATAATTTTCTCCAGAGCTTATAAAACATTTATAAAACAATCTAGCTGTGCTACCCTTTAGAATAACTGAGGCATAAAGTTAATGTAGAACATTACATATTTAAATGGACCAGAAAGCTCCTTTGATGCAACACTGCAACATTAAATTTTCTTACTATGGGCTTAAGTTGGAAGTACCCGGGGAGGGAGTAACTTAATTTGGATGGTGCACAAAAGTAGTAGCAGTTGCCTCTGCTCTTCGACCGCTTTCGGTTTATCGTCAAGCGGAGTGCGGTCATATGCCGGCCTAACCTTAAAACAAATGCCGAAGTACGGAATGAGTTGTGTGTTAACAAGATAGCCTTTTAAATCATAAATATATTTATGGTGCGTTAAGTTATACTGAATAGACATAATATAATATTATGAGTGTAATGACCTCGTATGTGACCATAAAAAGCGTTCATTACGTCTATTTGGACTCATACATAGAATTAAGTTATTGATTATATCATTTCATACTTGATTGACTTTATTTTTGGGTTCACCTATTACGTTTTTGTTATTATTCATTTTTATGGATAAGTAATATGAAAAGAATATCTATATATTTATATAAGTATAAATCGAAGTATCTCTAGATATTGAAAAGGACAAATATTTTACTTGAATAATCGAACAATATTGTACACCTGGACTTCCCTTCTTCGATATTAAAGATTTATTAATACATTTTATAACAAAATAGCATTTTCTCTCCGCACTGAACTGGAAACTCAAAGGCATATCTACCGTCATAGTTTAATGTGATCACTTTAACGCTTTATAGTCTGTGATAGAAAAATGTGTAAAATAAATGTAACATTGTAAAAAAATTCTAGATTATTTTAGAAATATGAAATCAATCGACATATCCTATTATTGAAGTCGAAACTTCAAATAGAAAATGCAATGAAAAAAGTTTTAATTTATAGATTCAACGTTATATTTCTTTACAAAATTTACACTCAGTATTGAAATATGTGAATTTTATACACTTTATAGATGTGTGTATTAAATAATAAATACTCAGTATAGCAAATAATACTACCTACTCAGATTAATTAATTTTTTATTAATAAATAAATAATAATTAAAATCTTATTAAGTATAGGAGATTTCAAACTAGACTATTTAGTCACCGTACTTCTGCCGGAGACGCCCTCATTATATCGCTTGAGTAGACGGATGTGCACCGGCCAGGATCCCCCGCTGCTATATCGGCAACTCCCGAATTATCACTAGTTTGCGTACTACTATACATTTAGGATTAAAACGATTCTTGAGAATAAGATCTAATTTTTTACGTGTATAAGGAAGTCATTTTTATTTATTTATTTATATTAATTATACAAATTAAAAATAAACATTTGGTGCTATGTCCAGGAGGATAATGGTTTTCAAAGTTTATAAAAAATATATTTAACAATAAGGAAAACTCAAGAAAACCAACAAAAAATTCAAATTTCCTTGTTTAACGTTTCATTAAATTATATACAATATGTTAATTGTTATATAATAATATGTAGAATTTTCGAGTCTTAAAACTGTGATCGATGGTTATCAAGTCAAAGACAAAGGATTATCTATATAAATTTCCATTCACGGTTGGTAAATACCCAATAATCATCCTTAAGATGTCAAAGCATAAAAGCAGCAAGATTAGAAACTTTATGAAAGGCTTGTGGTTATAAAATATGCAATTTATTAGCTACCAAGGAATGTTATAAAACTATTTGTTTTATTTATAACGTAATAACTATTAAAATAATAAAACAATATATGCTTTTATTAAAATTAACATGCTGTAATTTATTAATTTAATTAAATCTTCTATTAAATAATGAATAACGATAGAAGAAAATATTCTTGAGAAATTCTTGGAAAAAATCTTATTTCATTGTTTCAGCTAAACCGTTTGAAGTATTTCTAGTGTATGCTTCTAAAAGGGGTTTCAAGGAGATTCGGCTTCTATGTCGTGTCCGAGAGGGAGTCATCTACACGATTTTTTGCCTTTAACTTGCGGGTAGGACGGCATTTCAACAATCGAGTGGGGATTCAGGGTCAGTGCGCCGTATGTTATACGACACGCATTGTACACGTTATACATATATGTGGATTGGCGAAAAAAAGGCGTTTTAGAACATATAGCGGTCGACTTTACCATACATTACAGCTATTAAAATTTATGAACTAAATATGAAGTATTGATATTAAAAGCAATAAAAGAAAAAAGTATTGTAGGTACCTACGTATAAGAAACGTCTAATTAGTATGAAGAAACTTGAATAAACTTTATATTAATTCAACTTGTTTTAGATGAGTGATTCTGACAAAGAAATACAAATTAATTAAACATTAGAATTTAAACTGAAATTCGAACGAAGTTTATAATTTACTTAATGAAACATTATATTGTTTTGTTTGGCAATACTAATAACATTGTTTTTGTATAGAAGAAGCGTTGTTTAACGTAATTCAAACGTGTATACATATACAAAATGAATTAATTACTGCATAAAAAATATGTGATGGTGCCAAAAATTATCACTAATTTTCGTTATTACTATAAATATAAAATTTAAATAAACAACAAAGGCTGCAATGTCACTCATCTACGTTTTTGAAACATTTCATAAAAAGTGACCTTCAATAACAAAGGAGCCCTTAAGCAAGGACCGGAACTTAAACAGGACCTGAAGAATAAAACCTTTCTAGAGAACCCTTGCGACGACCGACAAGATTTCGGTCGAAACCTCTCATGTATTATGAAATATATATGTATGTATATTAATAATTTATGAATTTAGAAGATATCATACAGTTCTAGTCACCGTGGCTCCGGCAAACCGCGCCGGATAAAAATAACCAAAATAAACGCAATAATAAGCCCCATAAAGTATTTATAAATACAAATACTACTTGTATTTTATTTGCAAATAAAGTGATTATCAGAGAACTTCAGTGGTTTTTCTCTTAAAAAATCAATTATTATAAAAAATACGTTTGATTTAAATTAAGATATTTTTCTTCATCTGTATTTGAAATTAAAAAAGACCTTTTAAACCGTAAAACGAAGTTAAAATAGCTTTTGTAAGCGAGTTTTTAACAACGCTTTCTGTGTTCGACCGCGAAATAGCTTCAATGACTCAAGGACATTTGACTTTAGTTCAATAAGATTTAAAAAATAATTTAGATCTATTTTTGGACGGTAATTGTTTATTCTAGGCCATTCCCTTGGGATAAGATTACTTACCTTATTAAGCTTACGGTACTGCGAAGGTATAAACTGAATAAATAATGAATAATAACTCGGCCTACTGACATACAAAGGCAAATCTAACATTAGAACATAAAAAATATATCTACGTCATAAAGGTTCGATTTATGTAAATTTTGTTCATAAAGTAGTAATAAAATACATACAGATTGTATCAAAGGAAATGAGGTACAAACATAAGCTCTTTTCTCTTTTTATTTTAATCCTAATTTCGTAAATAATAATATTTGAGAGTTAAATTTCCTATAAAAAAAGAGAGCGAAGAACTACACTTCTAATTTTGAATTAAGTATGAAACTAAAACCACAGTTTAGCTCTTAGCAAATCGATAGTTTATTAAAGATTTAAAGGGTCTGGTCCTCTAAGCCCTAAGGTACTGATAAATTGTAAGACTAAAATCTAAACACTAAGTACCAATGAATGTTACAAGTATAAAATATTAGCTAACTGACAAAGGAAGTATAAAAGCTATATTGTTCATATAGAGAGAAAATTCTAAGCTTATGTTTGTGATGTTTTGAAATTAAAAAAATATATAATACAATTGTGTGAAACTTCTGTTTGAATAAAACCTGAGAATAGAAACATAAATACACATTTATTTTAGTTAGGTTGGTAACATAATTCTTTTTTAGTTGAAAATGATATTAATGCTTTAATCAACTCAGGGAAGGAAAAAAATGCTTTTATGAATGTCACCAAACGATTTAGATTATCACGTAATTTTCATGCAACACTGCCCCGGTGTTATCATTGGATATACTATCTTTATCATCACGTTAAATTGACTAGTTCTTGATATAACATTTCCGTATTACAGAAATGCAAATACTCGAATTTCGGTAGTAATTCACGATGTTGCTTTGCAATCTATGTAAACAAAACTCATTGTACTATTCGTATAGACGTAACTAATGGTGTTCCATCTAGTAGGCAATATGAGAAAACTTTCAGCCATTGCGCTTTCATTTTAGAATTACGGCTATGCATGTATGTTGTAGGTAGGTACCTACTACTTAACATATCAAGCATGTTGGATATTCATAAGTTTTATTCCCATAGTCTCTCATTATAACAGTTAAGTCACGTGATATAGTTAGTATACGCGTAACTTGACCTAAAGAGACAATTTAATGTAAAAAAATTATAAACGTAATATGTACTGTTTTATTTATATTAAATGTTGAGAGATTAATTATAGAATCGTCTGATCGAATTAATCGTGTCATTCCAGTGATGGTTGTTGACATTACAATTTGTCACGGTTTCGGCCTTTTCTTCCTGATTAATTAGCTTTGAACTGATTAATAGTCACCCTCATCAGGTTACTATTAATCGATGTATTATATTAAGGATAAAATTAGTTTTGATTAAGAGGACTTTACTAATATTTCCGCTTAACTTATTGCTAATTACTCGTTTATTAGTCATTTGTGAAGTTTAATCATAATTTATAGAGCTTTAGATTTATTACAGAAATTCACACTGAAAACGCGTACCAAAAGGTGTGTTTTCGGGATAGACTGCGGGTTATGCGAGCACATTTACTAGTAGCTAAAATTTGATACTAAATAGATGCTTTTTGTATGTGAAGAATTTTCGTGTGCAGGTTATCGACGAACAAATTTTCTTAGTCGTTATCCTGTTCCTAAGAATACGACTAATTAAAATTGCTTTTTATATATATATTTCTATTTGTCATTAACTAACATTAATGTTTAGTCAAAAAATATTGTACGTTCAATAGAATGGAAGTAATTAATAACAACTGTGTTTTTCGTTTTATTATGTTAAAATTTCATTACTAAATTAATAGTAGGTAGGTACCTACTTCCACTGCAGCCGCTATAAAATGTGAAAATGACACGAACGTAGTTAAAATAAAAATAATAGTTTCTTTTATATTGAATATTCTCTTTAAAAATAAAATTTTATGTTAGGTACCTATTTCATATTAACATGTACTAGATGACTAGACATATGTAACTACTAGACTAAAAATGCTATATTTTCTACTCATAGAAATTTTGAAAGCAATTATATCCGAATTATACAGAACAATTAGTACTATGCTTTATATTTTATTAATTATGAAGTTAGTTACCTCAGGGATACCTAGAACTAATACTTATAAGATTAAAATTTATATTGAAATTTAATTAAAATTTTGTTAAAGGAGATTTGCTTGTGAAGTCTAAATTGAAATTAATTGAATTTCTGATGCCTTTATTGATACTTTTATCTAATTGATATCTATAGCAAAATTAGTAACAAAATTCGAGTTTATAGGCAATCAAAAAGCATATAAATAATTCAATTTCTCTTATGTTTTTTTGACATGCTACATATATTAAAAATCTTTGAAAGATGACATATTATTCTACAATAAATAAATACAGGATCATAAGAACGCAAATGCAGGCTACGTCTAATTGGCATGTATCCATGTTATTTAATTTGTAGTAAGCAGAGCGTGTCAACTTGATCCTAACTTAGTTTCGGACAATATGATTAAGTATGACATAGTCTGCGAACATGAATAAACATTTACAAAGTAGTTTAAAACTTTGTGCAACTTAATATAGCGTTTATATTGACTATTTTTATCTCGTGTTGAAAGTTTTGCAGACGTCGCGTCGTGGTCGTGGCCAGATAAATCGTATAAAAGCGTTTTAAATTAGTTTAATTATGTTGCGAATGTGTTCAGTTACATCTATATGGATTGGTATATACATAGAAATATATTATAAAGCATTATTAAATGTCCAATAAATAATAGCAATAAGTGCCTACATTTCATGCACCTAAACGTAAATTGACAGCAAATATTGAGTATAATAGAAGTAAATATTGAATATATTGATTTTTTTTTCAGTAAGTAAACTAACACATAAAATGTATGCCTTTAGTGTGGTTGAAAATACTTTGCTGCGCCTTACGACATGTCTGTATGTGAAATATAATTTCCTTCTGTCAACATCACTTTTACGATACGATAAGCATCTGAAATCGGCAAAATATATTATGATAGTGAATTTTATGCATAAATAAATGTAACAATTGATTTAACAGCGGTTTTTCTTTTATGTTCAGTTGTTTTTTCTCGCCTTATTGTATGACGCATTGTATGTTCGCAGCACATGCTAAGCTGTGCACTCTTTTATCGATACACATTCGCATCCGGACCGTTCGTATTTTTATGTTTTCTTTCTTCATATGTGTTATGTTTCCTTCGATATATGAATTTTAACGAATACAGGATTTATTTTCTTTTTATATATATACAGCATCAATTTTAAAATTAATTATCAATTATAAAATGTACAAAGATTAGTTATTTCGCGTAGGGTCATGTTCAAAATAGGTTTTGAAAGGTAAATGAAACAAAAAAATGTTTTCTTTTATGAAAGTATTTCTGCGTATTCATCCACTTAAACTAAGAAGATTACTGAATGTTGGATTTTGGTTGAAAGAAGGCGAGGCGTGTGGGCTCTATGACGTTTATTGATGAGGCAGTTAACGTTGTTTGATTTATCATTATCGTGAATGAAAATCATGACGTATTGCTTCGTTGATATACGCACGCGTTGTTTCCTCGAATTTTTGTTTAAATTTGGTATTTCATCAAATTTAACTACAACCATAACTATTTGGACGGTGCACTCTTGTTTTACATTTCTTTGTAGTACCAGTTGTCTCTCTACTTATGGACCGCATACAAAAGGCGGAGTGAATTCACAAACAGGGCCGCAACAAAAATAAGAGCTATAGTGATACAGAGCCTTATTAGAATGTTACTATCCAAATAAAACAAGTGAAATCTTAAATAAGATATAAAGTGAATAAAATAAATAATAAACATAGAATATTTTAAGCAATTAGACAGTGAGCTTTCGGCATTTCTCTGTCGCCATTTGTCGTTGGAAAATTGCTCAATTAATTGCCCTTTTAGTTGATTAATTTTCATCTTTGAAAGTGATATTAAATTACTTCTCTTTCCTGAATATTTTGTTTTAGTCCATCTTCAAGAACTGAGATTTTCTTCTGCTTTAATATTTATTCAATAATAATGTAATTTCAAAACTAAACTACCATATTAACATAAATGCGATCTTTAGTTTCTAAATTCAAAATTATATACATAGATTAAATTATTTCTCATGCGAACTGGAATAATGTTACATTTCCCACTTTTCTCGAGGGAAATTGTGCGGGTTTGAGCGATTTGCCACCAAAACTTTTTCAAACTTGCACACAATTTTTTTATTACTTACTTTGCACTATTTTAATCTTTATTGATTCGAAATTCCTACAAATAATTTTTTATATAAAAAGTTACAATTAAAAAAAAAATTAATACATATTTGGTTTTCTCTTTCATAATTACAAGTCCTTCTAATAGATGACATCTGCCTTTCGTAGTTAACCGACGCGACTTAAAATGATGACGTCATAATACAACTTCGCGCATCATCACTCACACAAACAAATCACTAAAAATATTTAAACACATATTTATCATAATACTAAATGCTATACAAAGATACGTCTATTTATTTAACAAAAAAGTTGGCAAACGTAAGAATCAACGGGACTAACCCTAAAATCAACTTTGAACGATTCACTCACTATCTGAGAATGCGATATGGATGTTAGATTTCCATACTTTCTCATGGGGTTTCTCAATTTATCTCTATAAATCTTTCGACAATTGAATAGTTATTACTAAAGTTCTAAAACTCTACAATTTATTAAACACCAAATAAATACTTTTTTAAAAGGTATGATTATATTATTATTAAATTGTGCTGGGAAACATACTTGCGATATGCTGAGATTCTTAATATACTGGCACACTAATCACAGTACCATAAAGATCGTCGGTGATTTCTTAATAGAGACAAAACTTGGAATAGTCGTGTTTTATTTTCAAATGGATTTTTTTACGACACCATTATGCTTTTAAAATCATTTACAAAGACAGTTATTATTAATATAAATAAGCATAATATTAAATGTAGGTACAACTCTCTTATAAAATCCAAGGAAAATTTTTACTTTCTTTTTAGAATAAATGATATGTAACGCTCGCGAATAAGCCAGTCTGATGTGACGAGATTACGGATGTCGTAGTAAAGTTGTTGTTGACATTATCATTTGTCACGTATTTCTAGTTTTTTTGTTTGTAAATAATCATTTATTTTCTACAAGTAGAAAACAAATTGCCGTCATCTCTGCGTGGCCTTAATCACTATATACAAAATATTTAACGAGTCAAGCTCTCCGTAGCTTCAGATATTTCAGATCTAGAATCTTCATTAATAGCACAACAAAGCGTTTAGGAGTTACTAAGTAACACCCAATCAAATATATGTGTCTGACTCGTGTTAGGCGCGCGATAATTTGTAACGCGAAAATCTCGGGTTTAATTGCCGGACGATTTATAATCTGTACACCATACTATACTATAGCTATATATAGATATAATATTGTGTGTACGTATATTAATTTGGTTAAACAGAGAAGGGTTGTAATGTGATGAATGAACTGAACACGGCTCCTGTTAAGCTTCTTATGACATTTGTGACGTTTGTAATGGGGATTTAATTAATAATTTAAGTGGCATTATTTTTACACAATGAACGTTTTATAAGAGCTAAAGTGACAATTACTTGTTTGATTTTCATTATAATTATATTTGAACTTGAATCATAGCAATTTGTTATGTCATTAACTGGTTTTGACATCGTTATTAAAAGGTCAATTGATAAATGCGTCAATTCTGATTGGTCTATTTTAAGTGTTGTTCAATTTAAAATTATATACGTACAATAGTTCTATTTATGATATTATTGTTATAGAATAATTAGATACATGTTGTAAATTACACATGCAAATGTTGTTTGTAGTCATATAAAATGAAATAGCAGGGTAATAGAGCTGTCTATTTTGAGAAGTAACCGTTTTCAGTAACAGTTGAGCGGCAATCTGCCAAGAATGCCTTTGGTTTATGTTGACTTGCAAACAAATCTTACTGATCTGTTCATCAAAGTTCCAAACATCAACAAATATCAAACTGTTTTTATTCTTTTAAAAGCGTCGAAATGTAACAAATCAAAACAAATAGAAAAATCAATTTATTTTTCATTTAATTGCGCTTAACCTTGACAGTTTTGCATCGAAAAAGACTTTTGATGTTTATGCCACGTCAAACTGTTATCGGATTTAAAAAGTGGCTCTAAAAACAATGAACCAATTACTTAAGGTAAAATCAATAGGACGCGCTCAAGATTTGTCGAAACGACTACTCGAAAATCATGCATATCACATTTTTAATCAATATCTATGCATATATTTACCATGAAATCAACTTAGCCGATTCATCTTTAAAACGCAATGGTAAGTTTGGATAAAAATCAAAAACTTAATTAAAGAGACATTAATTGATACGTATACAAACGATGTTTTTCGAATAATATTGTATTTTATTATCCAATAGTTTGCTTATTAAAGTCTTTGACTACTACTAACACGGACATTAACTAGGCTAGGAATTAATCCTGCATATTCTACAGTATAAAGGGAACGCAGCCAACCCCCATACCATTGTTTCAGCATAAAAGACTCATTTACCTATGGCTACTAGAGCATGGATATCTCTTTAAAATGGAACCAACTTAGATTGAATATACAAATTATATGCAGCCGGGAGGAAAGAAGTATACTCTGTTAATCTGGACGGTAAATACTCGCATGCTTAATTCGGGATAGTGAATTTTTTATTGCATGTCACGTTATGAGAAAAATATCTCAAAATAATTATTTATTCATTTCTTCTAATCTAATCTCCCTCTCTTACAATTGTCTCCATTAATGGATCACGATTCACGAGTTAACATCAGATGAAATGCGATCACATATGGGACTAGTATAAACATATAAAACATATTATATACAAGTGATGTTTATTAAATATTATATATGTTGAATAGTTTCCTGACGCCAGTTCGAGAAAACTTTAGCATATGCCAATAGCGTATTTTTTATTTAATGGTTTGTTCTTTTGCTTTCTATGTTATATGAAAATCCAGGTGCACACAAAAACCACACAAGTTTTAATTATTCAATGCAAAAATACGAATATATTTATAGATACATATCGAAGAATCGTGAATACCCTTATTAGGCAATAAATTAAATCAAATACGCAAAGTGACATAATTAAAATGATACGTCAATTATATCCACTTGAGTATTATAAAAATTCAACCAATCGTGTGTATTAGTGTAACTAGTAATTATTTATAATCAATCAATGTCCTTGCAAATGAAGCGCTGTGGGAGCATCGATCAATAGTTACTTACGCATTATTTGTTATTCTTAGTTAATTTATTTAGTTTAGTTAAGGCGTTATGAGTATTTCCACACAGTAATGGATTACATATCGGCCGTTTCTACTAAATTCTCTGACAACTAATTCCCAAATATTATTTTTATACATTCAGTTTTTTTTTAAATATTTGAATTGAAGTTGATTACAATTATTATTATAAGAGTATATATTGTTGAAAAGTAACTTACAGAGAGTTCAAATGACGGCCTCATCGCTAAAAACAATGTCTTTCAGGCGATAAAGTAAGGAGGAATAAATGAAGGCACAGACAATGGACATAATATTATATGTATAATCTAGAGCAGCGGTAATGTTGACTATAAAATAACATAAAAATATGTGTACTATAAGGAAAAATTATATATTAAGTGCCTTAAATAACACGGTGCAGTGTTAGGTTAGTTAATGGTGATTTATAAAATGAGTGATAAATCGATGACAAACATAAACATCTGAAAAAAATATTGACAGAACAAAGAAAATAATGTTAGATTTATATAAAAAATGCTTCCAATTTCATCTTGTGTTTATAGGAAATAAAGAATTTGTAGACGCCCCACAGATAAATAGAGTGAGCGTCGGAGGACAATGTAAATGATATATCATAAAGACTTCTCGTTTGGTGCCGTATTCTTGTTGTATTTCATAACTATTTTTACTAGAATTTATTTTTACAGTTTGATAAATATATATTTCGAAAATATTGCACTCTTTTCCTTTTTTATATATAATAAAAAATATATAGCTATCAAAATTACTCATTCGCAACAAAAACAGTTTTGAAGAAAAATATTTTATTTAACAAGATGAGAGAGCACAAGAATTGCCTTCCTGATGGCAACAGCTACACTTTTGGAAATTTAATACGCACTTCACTTTTATTGAAGGTAAAAAAATCGTTACATCGAAATGATGTTAGGTTACAATAAAAATACAAGTAGTACGTACTCTTTATTCCGTTTCTCTTTATTTTAGTACTTTCTATATAATCTTTAAAAACTAACAAAAGAATAAAGATCTAGAACCAGCTCATACATGACGCTGTCTAATATATAATATATTCTACTATTCAACAAACACGTATTTGATAGAGAGCTCTACCTTTTAACAAATAGAGATGTTACTATCTCTATTTCACTGCACATTATTCTTAACCTTAAGGAACTTATATGGAAATAAAATATTTGCATATAAAAAACGTGTCATTTTTATAAAACAACACAGCAAATTAAAAGCTTTGTTACGTTAATGAGTGTTTGTGGGCGAGAGCTACCAATTGTAAACAAGAGAGAAGACCACATTTTGCTAAACACGAAATATGGGACTAGGTGTTTGGAACAATTTTGGTAATTTCAATGCATTTGTCTTTATTCATAGTTTATACCTTTGTAATAGCTCGTTTTATGTTACGGTCGGATGTTTAGTTCGTGTGTTGATAGACATTTAATTATGAAAATAGTTTCCATTTTTTAAATTAATTCTCCCCTGTTAATACAGTTTCTATTAAAATATGTAGTAGAAAAATGGGCAATTTTCTTTTGCGGTCAGATTGAATCAGCACCTTAAACGTCTGAATATTTATTGTTCACTTTAATACGATACAATCTAAAAATAAATCGCTATAAATAATATATAATTTAAAAACTCTAAACAAAATAAAATTACTGCGAAGTGATTTTATAAACTGAATAACCGGTAATAATAAAACTATTTCTAAAAAGCTTTCTGTACACATGACGCAAGAGTTACTGTCAGATCGAAAAACCTAATTTGGCACCGGATATCGGCGTGAGTCCAATTTGCTCTAGGTTAGGCTTTATTTCCTTCGTTTTTACTGCGCATCTAATTAAAACGATATATTATATATCTTTAATTTATGAGTATATATTTCACTTTTATTATTTTGTCTGAAAGAATGCTAAAAACTTTATTACGCATTTATATTTGTAGTGAGGAACCACGGATGTGTGATAGTTGCCAATGTGCAACATTATGCAGGCGTATCTTACTCGTTATAAAGTGTTCCCGCATGCTACGTAATGGACCAGGTTATCGGCCGACGAATTCAATCAGGCGTTCTCCCGCATGATTAGCTGCTAACTTCAATTCTCGTGTAATCATGTGTTAGTTGTGACAGCCAACCCCAGCTCGTTGTTATCTGTGATTTTTATTAAGTATAACTTCAAATTAGACGGTTTAATTCCCCGTAAATTGATGTCAATACAAGACAGGACAGTCATTAATAACAGTCACCTAAACACAAAATACTGTCTATAAAACAACGCCTCTTCAGAAATATCATAAATTCATGACGTAGACTCTCTCACAGACTCATTAATCATTCGTTTAAGCGGAATATAAACTATTGTGTGTAAAACCCAAGTATCATCGTACATGTAAGATAATTTATTTGTGATTTTTTGCACGTCACCAGTAGTCATGAACTTTAACCGCGCCCATAAAAATGGCTGACATAATATTTCCTTCTATAACATTCTATGTATTCTAATGTTTTGTTGATATTTTTTAAAAACTAATTAATTAAGCTTTGCATATAATGAAACAATTAATTAAAAGATGTATGATTTAATTTATAGCACATTTCTGCGAGCTCTACGTGACGTACGGACGGATTATTTATAATACTGACAGTTGCAGGCAATCGCACGTTTGTGAATTGTTTCATGTACTTTGCGTGGTAATAATAATAATAATAATTCTTTATTACAATTGAAATTAGTACAATACTAGAAGGCATTTTTTGCCAACGAACAATAGGGAGAAAAGTATACCAACTATATTTTCATATACACATATACCAACGTCCATTTTTAAATAGAAGAGATTAAATAAAATAGAATTCAAAACCATTGAGATACTAGATATAGTCACTGGACATGTGCATGACTGTTTTTCCACACGGTGTAGGGTGTTGTAGATTGCATATTGTTTGTTGTTGTAAGGCGGAGTAAAAATAAAATCCATGTATTTTTTTCATAAGTAGTTGCTATGTAAAATTGATCCCCCAAACGATTTTTTAAAAATTTTTATTTTAACAACGATTTTTTTTAGAATGAAAATTTTAGGTACTTTTAATTAAAAATTAGTTTTTAAATCAACCGTTAAAGATAAATTAATGAAATTTTCAGGATTTATCGTCGAATATTTATATTTTAATAAAATATTAATAACCAAAAATTATTTGTTCATTATCATATTGTTAATTAACTTTTAAGTTAACAAATGAAGATTTTACTGACATCCTGGTAAAAATATGAAGTTTTTTTTTATCAGTTTCATGCGTTATTTATTTAAGTTTAAGATTCCGGAAGAAAATTTCACTGCTCGCGATTAGTTTAAACAATATGAATTTATTTATCACAGCGCGCCGGGCGCCGAGCGCTATCAGAACACCAGGCGGCCGAGCGTCAGACTACATTGCAGCTTCGGTTAATTATAATTCCAAATTACAATTATAAATATAATTATCAAACGGATTTTATTATTATTATCATCAATATTATTATTATTATCAAACAAATTTTATTCTTTAAAAATGTTACAAAATGTCTTTTATATGTATGATGTTTGATAATTTAGTAAGCTATTATTTTTAAATTTACGAATAACTACTTCATTTTTAGTTAAAAAAATAAACCGCTCGGTTATGATTTTCATTTGTTATTTGCGTCTCCACGTAAATAACAAAATAATTTTAGTAGTCATAACAATTTAGTTGTTAAATGAGTTTATACGTGCATGAGTTAAATAATTATTAAAAAATAGAACTGAGGTTGTGTAAATTTGTGTTTTGTTTCTTAATCTATAAATATTATAAATTTTATTTCTATTATTCAAATAATATTTGCGGATTTAAAATGGGTCGAGTAAATAAATGTTGCAATCCGTTAAATAAGTTTGCGATTTTAAAGATTTTATTGGATATTATATAAGGCCGTAAACCTGAAAAACCTGGAAATCATTGCGAAAAGCCTGCAAATAACAATTTAAGTATCGATGTCCCAAGAAAGACCCGACCTTCAAATGTGATGCTATAGATAATCAATTAAAAATTCATAACGTTAATAAATTGTTATTGGAGGTCGGTGAACCACCAATAAAATTGAGACGAGTGTCGAGTGTCTCAGAGTGTAAAAAAGCTCTTCTAACTTCTGTGAAGAAATTGAGTGGTACTGATATTAATCATAACAATCCAAATGAACTAAAATATAATAAAATCCGTTTGATAATTATATTTATAATTGTAATTTGGAATTATAATTAACCGAAGCTGCAATGTAGTCTGACGCTCGGCCGCCTGGTGTTCTGATAGCGCTCAGCGCCCGGCGCGCTGTGATAAATAAATTCATATTGTTTAAACTAATCGCGAGCAGTGAAATTTTCTTCCGGAATCTTAAACTTAAATAAATAACGCATGAAACTGATATAATTAACAATATGATAATAAACAAATAATTTTTGGTTATTAATATTTTATTAAAATATAAATATTCGACGATAAATCCTGAAAATTTCATTAATTTATCTTTAACGGTTGATTTAAAAACTAATTTTTAATTAAAAGTACCTAAAATTTTCATTCTAAAAAAAATCGTTGTTAAAATAAAAATTTTTAAAAAATCGTTTGGGGGATCAATTTTACATAGCAACTACTTATGAAAAAAATACATGGATTTTATTTTTATGATCAAGTGGAAAATGGGGGGTCCACTTGACGTGATCTTACTCATAAATAAATGAATTTTCGTCGACAAGTGTTGGTTCTTTGTTAGTCGCTGCACGTTACGTGGTTTGGACTGACAATTAACGATTTATTATATTAGGTATGTTTTCTTCTTCTTCTTCTTTTTTGAAGCAATTTGTTATCTTCAGATTAGGTAGATTTTGGAAGAGATGCAAAACATATAAATTGCGAAAGTTAATGTTCAAGGCTGTCTTGTTATTTGTGTAAAGTCTCGGCATCTAAATCGTTACGCTAAGGCAATCTCGTGTAAATGTGGGTGAATTTTTCCGAGTATTTGGTTAGAGTTATTCGCAACAGTAACATTCTTTTATACGATCTGTCTCAATGTTGGGAGATATCTAATAGCTGTTGTTTAACGACCGACCTATATTCTTTTTTATTCTCGATGAACTTGGAAATACTTTTTCACGAAACCGAAGAAATTGGATTTTTTATTATATCTTTGATAAAAAAAAGTCACGTAATGTTCAATGGATAAAAGATAACAGATTTCAGCGTTTTCATACTTTTGGATCTGTTTTTAGATTTTTAACTTCTATATTAGATTGAAAAACTTTGGGAGAATTATTAAAGGAATAACACATCTGAGTAACATAAATTTTGTGATATAATATAAAAAGTAATGATTTATAATAAATTATATTGCATGAATTAGAAAGTAAAGAATAATGTTGCAGCTCAAATAGCTATCACAATTTATGTGTCACGAAACAACTTCACGGTTGCACTAAAACGGAAAATAATTCAATAATGTTTCCACGACTCAGGGCAACAGTGTCGGGGAATTGTGTTATTTTTCAGTTACAACTTCCAAATGTTGTTTGATGTTGTTCCGCGAACAAAAGAAGTTCTATTTACACTAATTTGATACACCTACTTATTTTATACAGATGCTAGAACCCACGTACGTAAATTACATTGTCTAATTATACACAAATGGAATTACGCTACCTAACAGGTAAAAAATGTCTCATATTTTGTTGAAATTTTTCCAACGTAAGTATATTTTTACTATAGATATACACTAAGCTTATATCAAATGCATACAGTTCATGCACAAGTTACATTGGTACCAGTGGAAATTTTGGTAGATTCCAACACGGAAGTTTCTAATGCTAACTGTGTTTTTCATATGGTGCGTATTCTATAAAACTTTTTCAATCTCATTGGCATTTATATTGTCAGTTGATTGAATTATATATTGCAGTGCTCACGAATACGTACTTTTAATTGGTGGTGTATTTATTATACAAAACCGTTTTTAAATAAAAAACTAATTTAAACCAATGTTAATAAACCGTATAAGTTCTTCATAGTTAGCTGGGTCATGTTCATAAATAACATATAATAATAATGGTGTAAGTGAAATAGTATTGTTGAATCTAGATTACTGCTTACACCACTTCTGTAAAGTGGCATAGTCGCATTTTGTGATTAAATCGGAAGTGGCTGGGTACAACGGGAACGACATTCCCTTTCAATCAGGGCGGCGCATATTTGTCTGTGGCAGCTCTTAGACCGCACTCTGGCTTAACGTTAAGCGAGGTCACAGACTACAACAAAAACGAAGAAACAAATGCAAATAACTACTACTAATTAGTAAAATTTAGTTCGATTATGGCAAAGGATCTGTACTTAAAACTCAAATTTAGGATGCGGTTTTTATTTATTTTCTAAACTTGTCTTTCTAATGGACTCGAAACAAAAGCTAATTACAAAATTGTGTTAAACTTATCCAGTTAATTATACTTATAAATAATTTTTATACAAAAAGGGGTGTTTCTTTATTAGTCCAATTCCTTTACTATTACCATTTTATTTTATTATTACCATACCATTACGATTAAATTTCGATGAGTTATTTCCGTGAAGGTTTATGAATTTATACAAACTTATTCTTTTTTCTTCTAGCTAAATTGTTGAATAGAAATTTTTATATTAATTAAATATAGTATAGAACAACTGTCATGTACGTACTAGATGAGAAATTTAAAATATTGTGTATCCAAAAGAGTTTGAAAAAAATGTTTTAATGTTGTACATCGACGTATATATTTTGTGATTTAATATTAATTTATAACGCTTCACAACTACCTACACTACCTACCGTTGAATGTACGAATTGGAAATTATATTATTTCACGCTTATTAAAGGATATACAACAATAGAGATAAACAAATATTTATCTTATTAAATAAAAGGTCAATATGAACACTTCATTTGTGATGGGTATTGCATTGCACTAAAATTCTAACATATTTCTACAACAATAAGAATGGAAGTACCAAGAACAAAGTGCTTTATTTCTCTACATGGTATCTAACTTTCTATTTGAAAGAGAAAAATGAGACCAGATATCTGCTTACATGCTCTCAGAATATAACACTATATTATTTTACAAACCTAATCTTTTGTTTAATAAAAAGTAACACATATTTAATTATAATTTTGATTCAGAATGTATAAAGAAGCACGTCTAATAATGGGATAAAGTTCGCTATGGACAGATATAGGATATAGGAGGATCTAAGATTTATAATGCGTGATGATGAATAAAGAAGTTATTATATAGTCTACTATTGTGGGTTAGAATTGCCACTTTCAATAATAATATCCGTAAAGTCTGTTATCTTATCTGGACATATTCGTTTCATTAGGTTTTAAACAATGGAAGCATGTGTACATTTTTCAGCAGTAGCAGTTATATGCGCTATTACAGAACCGATTATTAACCGGACGATGAGTGGTTTCCCATTAGAGTGAAAGGGATGGTGAAAACTACTATTAACAAAGTTGTAAGTTCAAACAATGTCGTGGGTTGACTGCTAATGGTAATAATATACATGATTAATGACTAACTTCAATATACCTACCGCTAATCCTACTTTATTTATTCAAGTTCTTTAGGAAGTTGTTTATGAAAGGGGAGCATATAAAATGCAGATCATCATATTGAAGAGCCTTGGAATTTTCTGGTTACATTATACAGATTCATAGTTGTGATTGATTCATCATTTCCATACACAATAGGGCCTATTATGATAAGTTATTTGATAAAACCAGAATAACTTCTTTTTAAGTTTGTACTTGTTTTTCAAATACTCTGAAATATAAGTTACGTTTTTTATACATATATCTTGCAGGATCTTTAAAAAAAAACAATTGAAAACTCAAGCGAATTCCTGGTAAGTATTCCTTTCACATGTTAAAAGATCCTGATATTTCGCATAAAAATGCGTGGGAGTTCAATCTAGTAAGGCAATAAATATACTGAAAGCAGACTGATTGGCGTGACGACAAACACAACTTCTTTTTTATATCTGAATTATTCGCATGTAAAGCCTCAATGTTTACAGAATCTACTCATGAAACGATTTCCAAAGCATCTCTTTACCGAATAAATCCTTCAGTTGGTGATTTATTACTTGTGTCTTACAATATTTATTATACTGTAGTATTTGTTGTTTTCTTCATGCGTAATAGATAGTCAACAATTCTATTAATGGATTAGAACATCTGATAGTGAACACAGACGGGCGATCTGCAACGCGCGCTCACGACCGTTTCGGGTTCTACAAGTTTTGTTTTAATATAGCGTAATGTACAGTCAGCAACAAAACAGACTTTAGAAATTGTTCTGAATAATCTGAAAATTAAACTTTTGAAACGTCGGATCAATATAATAGCAAAAGTAAGCCGAATAACAATTTTTTTTTTAAATAAAATTACATTTACAAGGATTGTATTCATTGACTCTCAAGAATTTAATACCCTTGAGATAAAGTTTTATTTCTTTAGGTAAATAAGAACATATTGTTTTCTTAAATTTTTTTGTTGCCAATACACAAAATGCGCGCTTTTAAAAAAATGTTTATCGTAATTCATTTGTTTATTTGTATTCATTCTTGAATGTTTACTTTTAAGGCTTTGACAATATTGAAATAAATTTTATATTTTTGACCTATACTCGTCTTTGTAAAGAAGTAAAACACAAGTTATACAAACAATAAGTAATTGATAGGCGACACCATAACTTTGTTTATAACTTAGAAACTTAAATGTTAACAACACAATAAACAAAGTAATTTGGTTATAACATTAAACATACGATTTTATTATCTTTTTATGCCGCTGACAGTTCTAAATTAATTGTATGAAAATTATTACTAACTATTGAGACTGAAACCCAATTTGGGGATTATTACTTTGTAATAATGATTTCTAATATTATATCTGCCAAATTTGCGATTATAGTTTCATATTTCCATACTAAATTACTTCATGGTGATTACGTCCTCGGTAGACACGAGAAGTACTGATATATTTTAAGCAGTCAACTCCAACGTGACATAGGCAAATACATTACGGCAAAAAATCTCATTCAGAGAGATATCCCTTGATCGCTTTTTACGATATCCACTAGAAGTGATTGAGATGCAAATTCCTTTCAAAATGACTCGCTATATGTATATCGTTTCAGCAAAATACATTTATATTTGTAGAAAAAAATCTATTAATTATATTCTGATTAGCATTATTAGAATGAAACTAATGATTGTAATGTACAAATGAATTTAATTTGGTTTATTTTGGCAATTATTTTTTGAAAGATTTATTGTTTTTTAAATTGATAAATTGGCACTTATTTTACACGTTTGTTCTATATTTAAATTATTTTTTGTAATAGCACAAAATATTACCAAATTGAATTGACAGTTATTATGAAACTGATATTGGTTTGATGAAAGTTTTTGCTAGTTATCGAATTTATGACTACACCTAGCTCAGTGAAGCGTAGATTGTCGTAGCTGGCAACGGGCGGCGCTGTCGTAGATATTTGTACGATGTAGATGAACTCTTATTTTTTATCATAACATATTTATAGGAAATTTAATATCATCAAAGGCAAAATATGACTTTTTGATGGATTTTCTTTACTTTGTGTCATATTACTTTCTCATAGTCTCCAGTTCTAACAGGCTTAACATCCATGAAGTACCCGGGTATAATGAGAAGAGAGTACTCTGTCAAGCTCGAGCCGGCATGGTGGAGGTACTCTACTTAAAATCAGACGCATGTTGGGAAAGATTGTTTCTTACATTACAATATATATTCCTTAAATTATAATGTTTTTTACGGGAGTTCGGTCGTATTTCGATTGACGTTAACCTCGAGTGAATCAAAAAGTTGTGACAACTGCTACCACAAAGAGATATGTATAATGTATATACAGGCATTAGATTTTTTATGAATGATTGATGGCATTACTTGAAACTATTATTTTATTCATATGTTATATTTCATTAATATTTTTTTGTGATAAATGGCTAGGTTGGAATCTAAACAAATAATACCCTTTTAATTGTGTTCACTTGAAATTCGAGTCGGTTGCCTCAAATTATTCGATTATTCCAGTTTAATTATTAATATTGTACAAGTATATTATGGATTGGATTAGTTTACCGCGAGGATTTATGTGATTAATCTCGCAATGTTGTGTTATCTATATCTATACTATTATATAAAGAGGAAACATTTGATTGTTTGTATGTATTGAATAGGCTCCGAAACTACTGGACCGATTTGAAAAATTCTTTTACCATTAGAATCGTAAAAAATCCCTGATGAACGTGGGCTATAGAATTATTTTCAATTGTTTTCTTTTTAAGAAATATTACATTTTAAGTTCACACAATTCGATGTCTATGATATTTCTTTTTTTTTTGTTCCATTTTAAGGCAAAGGGATCGAGCCCATTCAGCCAGATATATTGTATTTCACTTTATTTTAAGTTCACACAATTCGAAGTCTGTGCCTAATTTTGGCGGGCAAATGTGCTGTCAGTTTTTCAATTGTTTTTTAAGATATATTTAATTTTATTTTAAGTTCACATTGTAATTCATATCTAATTTAATGAAAATAAAAGCGAAAGTTCTCTCGAAATCCGCTTAACATACAAAGATGAAATTTGACAGGGAGGTAGTTTATAGTTAGTTGACGTCTGCAAAGTACTGATTTTGCAACAGGGCCAGATTAGGGAGTTGTAAGAGCTCTCGCAGGTTTGTATATTTTTTTGCTACAAACTAGAAATTTGACGGAGAGGCAGTTAGTAGATTTTGCAACAGGGGTGTGGAAGGTATTTTCTGTTGGCTGAAATATGAAACATCTTTAAACTTCACAATACTTTATATCTTCATTATTACGCAGACGTAGTCGCGGGCAACTGCTAGTATTACATATAATGAAATGTTTTTATTGTTTTGTCTTTTGTTTTATATGATATAATATGAATACTTATATTATTAATTTGAATTTAATTTTTGTTTACTTTATTAATTTCATTTGTTTATAAACGAAGAATAAATGAGCAGTTTTTCATGAAGGTCTGAAATGGTTTATCTCGGAGAGGATTTCTCCGAAAAACAAAAATATTTTCTCTGATAAAAACAAAAGAAAACATAACAAAAACTCTCGTTGTTTACTTTGGTTTTGAAATAGGTCGATATGTCTTTACAAACATGTTAACAAATAATTTATGTATTAACTCTTTGATATGTAATTGTATAAATTTATTTACAAATTGTATTTCTTTGTATGTATATCCGTTTTCACTAGGAGCACAGATAAGTATGCTAAATCTGGTGTACCTTGTGATATGTCCTCAATAATAAATTAATCTATATTTCATCGTGACCCGAAACAGTTTTCAAAAGTGGGATCTACTTTTAATAAAATTGGTTTTTGCGTACGATGCGTCGCACGGGTTGACAAAATAAAGCAAGTCACCAAAAATGACGTCACGCTATCCTTCATTCTAAGAGCCTAACCAAACAGTCTGGAGTATAGTATCGTTTTACGTAAGTGCTCGTATTGTGGAGTTACTAAACTGAATAAATTTATCTGTTGTAATTTAGTGTTTATTTGATGATGAAATGGTACGTCTGGGTTTCGTGACGTCAGGCCTGGACTAAGGTCATTGATGAAGTGTTAAGGCGTGTCATTGTTCGTCAATTTGCTGTAAATGTGTGTAGTGCGTCCGTGTGAGTGTACGTGCATGGGGCGTGAGATATACTTATTTTTTTTCATACAATTCCGAAAAGAAAGCTTTTGGAAATCTTTATTAATTTGGAAATTTATTTTATTAGAATGAAAATTTTTAGTTATATGTATGTAGAACGGGTGATTTTACGAATTAGTTTTTTGTTTCTATGCTGCCTAGTTATCAATATGTGGTACCCATCGCAAGCAATAACAAGATAAATATATTCGTAATTAATAAATTATTCACAGGCCGCAATATTGTATCAATAATAATTGTTGACGTATGCACATACAAAACAATAGATAATAATAATTGTAGGTGCCCACCTTCAATTTGAATATTTGCTTCTTGTTGTTTCTTTTAAGGAAGTAAATTAATTTATTTTTGCCGAAGGTTCTTTTATATTGTATTTAGAAGAAATATTAATAAGTCGAATTTGTTGGTTGAATAAAGATAAAATGTATATTTCAATTTTTCTACACTTATTTTTCATTTTTTTTTTTTTATAATATACTATATATTTAATTTTAATAATTATATATTCTCAATAACTTAGACACGGTCTGTAGTATATTATATGTGTTCAGTTATAAATGTAAAACTATCCTATTATTAAATCTGCAAACTATTTTTTTCATTTAAATTAAATTAATAATAAAAAATAAAACCAAAATTCTAAAATTAAAATCTGATGTCGGAAATTATTTGCTAACATGGTGTAACGAATTTAGAAAACTTAGGCTTACTTACTATCACAATTATTTTCATATTTCCGTCCGTCGAAAGTAACACTTCTAAACTACTGTTTTTATTCCATTGTCTATCCCTATTTGTAAGATTGGAAAGTCCACAACGAACCCTTGACATCTACATTTTTTTGCTACTACTATTACCTATATATAAACTAGCCATGTAACATGTAAATATATGTGGGAAATAAAACTCAAATCCGTATAAAAATAGAACCTTTTTGGATCAAAAAGAAAGACAACAATAACAAACAAAATATCTCATCCATTTTCAATAAGTAGCTGCCGATCATCGTCATAGCAAATTAAATTATGAAACTGACACCGTACACTCTCCATTTTCCTTATTATTCGCGCAGAGAAATCCATCTTAGGTAGAGATTCAGCTTTGTTGACAGAAGAGGCTAAGGGAGACTGCTAGGACGATGCGGATTCACCTGTGACTGACATACCAGAACCGTATCTGACGAAATATTATACAAAGCGTTTAGAACGCTTCTCAGAAATTCTGTGTTCTATAACTATGACAGGAGAATTATTTTTGTAAAAAAAAAGTTATGATTAAAAATAATTTATTCTAAGAAATACCAAAGTGATACGTAAATGGTAAATTTATATATTTAAAGAGAAAACAAATTGGTAGGTATAAGTAAATAAAATCTAAAATTCCGAGTATACCTATATATATATTTTTTAATATGGTTACTAACTGAAAATCGAACCTGGGACTCTTATCATAGTAGCTTAAACAATAGAAAGTTAGGTTATACGTAGGTTAAAAGAATTTTTAAACAAGACGAAGTTTACTCCAAAAGGTTAGTTTTATTAAGCTTTTGTTCTTCCAGGCTTCCAGGCTTTCAGTCCGTGGCTATAAATTTAACTATTCCATTTCATGCATTTACCTTTTACTCATACCCGTAGTACGTTTAATAACTTATTCATTATGATTAAATAACGTAACGTTGTACAATAGACGTAGCGCTTCCGGTCTCAAGGTAACTCGGTAGCTTGTTATATTACAGGATATAAGGAAAGTTAAAAGTTACAATAAGTTACTCGAATTATTAAAAATAAATTTAAACAATTTTTTCATTCACAATAACGATTTTTAGTGAACAATATTAATTTTTAGTAAACTGTTTAACATTTCATACACTTTAGATGTCTTTAAATAAATATAAATTTAGAAGAAATGCGGTTTTTAATAGTTAAACGAAAATCTAAGATATAACAAATCTGATAATCATAATCCCTCCTGAATTTTATCTAAGACGATCTTTTATAATCCGTAGAGCTTTAGACGAGATAACGAATCAAAAATTCAAAATTTCCTTTCTTTACATCTCCTGTTCTAAAAAACAAGCTCGTCAATCCACTTGATCCTAGTTATAAACGACGAACATCGCCTTGATTAATCATGCTCGTAACTTTTTATAAATATCCTTGTTTGTCATATTTTATGCTACAAGTCTATGCTACAATCTATAGAAATTTGGTATTAATTTTCACCGCCACACGGCAGGCTGGCGTTGTCTGATAATTATGTGAGCTCCCTGCGTACCGTAATGCCTTAACCATAGGTCAATGGATGTTTTCTATGCGCAGCTCGCGGCCCGTATTTAGGCCTTTAATAAAGGCATTAGAATAATAGCTTTCTAATTTTAATATATAACATAAGACCAAGGGAAAGCCTGTTAATCCTGGTGTAAATAAAAATGTGGATACTAAAAATCCTTTTAAAATCAATATGATCCCGTCTTTATCAATATTTAGGAGCGGGTTTACATTTATGTCCTTTTGTTATGATAAAACTACATTAGTGCCTAAAATAAGGAATTTCTAACAATGAATTATTTGCTCATGTATAATAGATTCATTTTTATATTTAGTTTATTCTTGAAAATTTATAAACAAAAAAAGCTAAAGTTTTATGTATATCAAATGCACGAGGAAATGGTTTACAACTTAAATTTATCGAATATTTATAGCCTTTGGTATCTTCCATTCTGGAAAATTAGATAAGTTATTTATTATGTCGGGATACCGTTTATTAAGTTGCGATTTAGAATTAAATGTGACCTGTAAGTGAGTTTGATTAGTCTGTAAATAATTAAAATTTGTTTGTTTACGTTTCTTAAGGGTCAAATGTCAATGTTATTTTAACTGTTGATAATTAGATTACTAATTTACAGTTGATTTGGTTTAACTTTTTGTTTCGTACAATGCATTTTATTTATTTTAATTAACTAAATAATTTATTTTTTAAAGTCTGGAAACATTTATTTAATAATTGACTTTCAAAATAACTACTATTAAGTAAATGTTATTTTGGTAAAATTACTAAAATATAGTAAAAATTATTGAGCAAATTATCGGTGTTACCAATTGACTTGTGACCTCACACTACAGAATTACTAGTACAGAATGTTATGTCATAAGTGATAACCTAACATCATATCATGACCAACGAGAGTTGAGAATGAATGATAATTGACAATAAACGTATATTAGCGACAATTGTAAAATGTATAAGACATTATAATGCCATAACATTACATATTTTATTTCTAACTTTTATTCGTAATTTCAAACAATAGATAATTTAAAATAATTATATTTGAACTAAGTTAGAAAATATGAAGTTTGATTTTTTCTTATAAAAAATGAGTGGTTAATATCAACATCCAAATCGTGATAAAGGTAAATAGATCAATTGATGGAATGTTATCATATTCTCACACCTCCAACTGACTCATGTTAGTATATATTAAAATGTTCCGGCCTATGTATATAGTTATTTCAATAAGTGTCTTTATTGCGTCGTTTCGAACGGGAACTGCTTAGACCATAACGAGGTCTAGCTATTTTATGTTCTTATTTTATGAGCCGCTGAGATTAAATTCCTAATGACACGAAAAAAATAATAAGAAAACATTGTCCTAAAATACTAGTCTTTATAATATTTTAATTATCTATCAAACTAACACAACAAAATCATATTACTCGTAGTTTGTACAATAATAATAAAATAAGACTTTATGTAAAACATTGAGTAAACATGTTTGTGAAATATTGGATCAGATCACATCCTTTTCGATAGAACTTCCAAGAAGACTGATTGATTTTTCCCCTTCTCAAATATTTACTCTGAAAATAATATTAAGAAATATAAAAAACATACCTCATCTCTTTAGAAGAAATAGTAGAAAGTGACCGTTTCGAATTCAAAATTTCAAAAAATATCCACTTAAAATTATTACACAAACTTTATGTAAAAATTACTCTTACACTAAAGATAATAATTCACATAATTATAAATAGTAATTTATATAAAAACACACATACTGTTCCACAAAATATATAATTTACGAGTTTCGGATCGATCGCGACGAATAAACGGAGAGTATAGAACCGCCCGATTTGGCCCGAGTTTATCTTTAGACTGAGGCACGAGCACTTCCATGAGAGAACTTTCATGACTCGCTGCGCCCCCTGTAAAGGGCATTCGTACTCAATCTTAATTGTATATACAGGAGCACGTCTTTTAAATATTTGAACATTGAATCTGTAATATATCCTGATTTGTGGATGACTCTAATTTTTCCATCGAGTTTTCATTCTTTTCTATTTTAGGAAACTGCGTGTCACCTCACTTTAATTTAATTTACAACTCTACTAAATTTCCTTTTTCTCAAAGATAACATTAGTTATTTATATAGGATCGTGATCAAACTAAGCTTTGTGGAGCTTTCATGGTCATTAATATTCTAAGAAAATTTAGTTTGTTTATCTTTCCACTAAGGGGCACGACGGCATGTTTTAGTTAACCTTATGATTTATGGTAAATATTCATGAACTTAAGTTGTTACATGTTATACTTTAATTAATAGTTTCGTAAGATAAAAATATGAAATTTAAAATTATTTCATGAAAACAAAGCAAATTTCACGGCGAAACACTTCAAATACATTTTGAGAACCCTTTTTTTTAAAAGAAGGGATTAAAAAGGGAAAAGTTTTAAAAACTTGCTGAATACAGTTTGAAATTTTAAAAAAATATATAAAGGCCATTGACGTTCATATTTAGGGTAAAACGAGGTAATACCGGTCAGTTCATAATTCCGGTCACCCAAATATCTTACAAAGTATTTTGTATATGTGCACTTTGACATGCACATAGGAGTGTTCCCCATGCTGACACATCGATCTTCAATAAGTTACAATCACGCGTCACTCAGAACGAGGCGAATGTTTGTTTCGGGAAGTTTTTTTAGACTTAATAATTAGTTTCTGTTTATGTTTGTTGCATTTATATTTTGTGTATTGTATTCATGTACCTATATTCATATTTATTTTTAATTTTAGAATGTCAAAACTCGGAATATGAGTCAAGGATTGAACGTAAAATTGAACCAAAGCGATTTAACCAGGGCATTAAACTTGTCGATAAAGAGACACTAATAAGAGAAGCAGCGCGTTTTACTGGTATCCTATTTTCAACCCTTCAAGAAATACTTTAAAAAATAACCCAGTCTTCACGAAGGAACAGGAAGTAGAAATGACAGACCAAGTAAAATTCCTCGGAAAGAAATCTATTGGCTCCATTTCAATTCAAATAAGAAGAAAGGCTTATGAGTATCCTGTTAATAATAATGTGAAGCACAACATTAACGAAAATCTTGGAATGGCTGGAAGAAATTGGTAAAGCTCACGGCAAGAGTTTAAATCTGATCACTGCTTTTAACAAGGATGAAGTTGATGTATTTTTAAGCTGCTTGAATTAATAGAAAAACATAAGTTTCTACCAAGATATGCTTATAATGTCGATGAAATTGGCATCTCCTCAGTTCAAAACTCAAGTAAAGCTGTAACTGAGAAAGGTCAAAAATGCCTCTTGAAAACAGCATGCAAAAGCTCTCACTAGCATTCTTAATAAAGAAATTTTGATAGAAAGAGAACAGAGGAGAATAACAGAGAAAAGAAGAAAGAAAAGAAATGCACTAAACAAGAGTCCCGCGTTTGCGATACGTGTTAAAAGTTTGACCGGTATTGTCAACCAGCTGACCGGCATTATGAGCTATGGCTGGCAATACCGGTCAAATCCACTTTTTTTTAAAATGATTATTGTACCAAATTCTTTATAAATATTGATCTCATTGTTAATGATTATCCTAGAATAATAGTTGAAGTTATGTTTTCTTAAAAAATTAAAATAAAAGGTTGAGTTTTCACTGAGTAGTGTCTTCTTTTGCTTAAGTGACCGGTATTACCTCGTTTTACCCTACTAACACTACTAGAACAAACTTAAATTAGTTTTGCTCTTTCTATATCACAATAACTACATGATCCTAATATTTGACAATCGTCAATTTCCATCATCTTTTATCATTACATTTTATATATTTATTATAATAATATTAAATATTAACTTAAAGAACTTGATGATGAAGATACGTCTGCTAATGCGTTTATTTTGAGTAATTTATACCGATGTTTTGGAAGTTTTGCACCATCAATCATTTTTCTAGTAGATTATATAGTCACGTTTGCTGCAAATCATTCGAAACAGCGAAGTAAATTACTTAAAAAAAAACGCAAAAGTAAACCATATATTATATTTTAAATTAGTAATTAAGTATATATTAATTTACATATTTAAATAAAAAAAATAATTTCATTTAATATTAAATATTATATAATAAAAAATAATAGTAAAACAATTTGCCCTGATGGATAATCAACTTAACAAATCGTTTGCGTCAATTATTATTTCAATAATGAATTATAAACTTATTTACATTCTTAATCAAATTGATACGGAAACAAGTGACAGATATTTTCTCGAGCTCCAAAAATAAATTTGCGTTTGTTATTGTCATATCAAGTGCAAAAAGGTCAGAATAACAAACTTAAATATCCCCAACGGGTTATTGTTATTAAACTATGGCTATTCAACAAACTAAAAAATAATATTATTGCTAAATTATAATATAACAAGAATAAAGCAAGTTGCGCAACTAGTTTTAATCTAGTTACAACTTACTTCTGATTACTTTAGTTTGTCCAGCCGATCGCACTCTACGACAACTTCCATACTAGTTCCTCCTAGTTCCATTTCAGACTGAGCCACCAAAGTTTATGTTTAAATAGTCTTTGTAAATACAGATAAATCTATAACCAATAAATGTTTTAAACTTTTAATTAATGCTCTATGAAAACCCATTAGAGGAGAGTTTGTCGTATTTCCTACTGTCTTACTCAGCTAGTTCGGAAACTTTTCTACGTTTATTTGTTAAACAAATTACACGACTTTTACCCGCATAGTCTTTGTAAGAGAATAAGGAAGTTTATTTATGTTGTACGGTCTATTCCAGAACGGCTTAAATAAAACTTTAAAAATCATATAAGTAATGTACCATC
>JAPWLS010001456.1:0-48475 GCA_028551675.1 Tineola bisselliella
AACAATGCATTTCGTTGCAATCGGAAAACAAAAGACAAAAACGTCCCTAACACGTTAGTCTTAAAAACTATTGTAAGTAAAGTTACCTTTAAAACTAAAAACGTAAGGAACACAATCGTATATCATAATTATATTATCTCCGAAAATGTTTTTGAATCGGCGCCAAGATATGCGCGTGCAAACTAAACATTTTATAGAAACACTTCGCCCTAAGAATTTGCTTTCCTCCCGAAAACTCATCTCTACTTCGCATCAGGGGGGCTACTCAGGTATATCCGGAGTTTCGTTATACGGCCGTCACCTCTGTAGCTTACGTGAATTTTGACATATAAGCCCGTAAGATAAGCATTGTGTGGCCTATCCGTCGTGACGTCGCTATCAAATCCGTAATTTCGTGAATGATTACGTAATAGTAGGGGAGCCCAGAATGCTAAATGTGTGGTTACTCCCACCTTTTAAAGACCTATTAGATCGTGGAGATTAGATGCTACTAAGAAAAAAAACTGTATATGATGTTTACCCTTTTAGTGTTGGAGGGAGCGGGTACGGGTTTTCAAAAATGTAAAAAAAGAGTTAAAACAAATCCTCGAGCGCGTCAGTTCCTAGAATATAACATACTAGTATTTATCTGGCAAAAAAAAAGAAAAACCTATCCATAATAAAAAATAAACGCTCATAAAAAAGGCTTATTATAAGATAAATGACTATCTTGATGACAAACTTTGTAACTGAGATGATTGTGTGCATGTTGGTGTGCTTATATACTTAGATACTAGCTTTATTTGCATTAGTTGACCCAATTTATGAGTTAAAATTCAGTTTTTTTTAATTATTATTATTTTATGTACAGGCTATGATTGACGAGTTTCTTGTGATTGCTTCTCGTCATATGCCTTTTCGAAATCACAGAACCTAAAGAGCCTTCGTATAACATCGTAGAACTTCGGCTCTAGATCGGGTTTCCTTACCCACATTCACGATTTATGTTTTAAATAACACAGTCTTAATAAAACACTTACCGATAAGCTAGAACTGCCTGGAGTAGTCCCATAACCCGACGAAGGCAGCGACGCGACCGACCATCGTCTACCATCGCTGGAAAATTTACAAGCATATTTAAATTATATCAATACAATAAAAATTTTAAGCGTACAAAAGCTACACCAACCCAATTTTTTATTCGCCATTGTTATATAAAAATTAGTTGTGGTACATAAAATACACAACGCCCTGACCCCAAACTCAGATACCCTGTATTATAAGACAAGAACAACACAAACACGTTAGACCTAAACCGGGAATCGAACCTGTGAACCTCTACGAAAAAGAGGCCTTCAACTATACTAAGCAAAATTGAGGTTTTAATTTTCAAATGGATACAGATTGGACTTTGGACTGTAAGAAACAATCATTAGAAAGGGATAACTATATTCTTAGCGTATCGAAGTTGAGGCATGTATGAAAGGGATGCAGATATATCCTTTGCCGTACACGACATCGCGATAGTTTCTCTTTCTATCGCTTATATACCTACAAAAAACTGTATCCATTTGTACATAACTACTCATAAATAAAGATCTCTACTTACATATCTTTATTCCTTTTTATTATTAGCAAGAAGAAAAAACAAAAAACAACATAAGTATTATAACAACATTTTTACGTCAAAAACACGGCACTCGTTTATTAATTTCAGAATTTAAATATAATTAAAACAATAATAAAACAAACTCACAGATCTTTCCCCCGTTTGACAGTTGAAGAGAGCAAAGCGTGATGAAGAGGATGCGGAGGATGGGGCGCGTGTATCGGCCAACGAGGTCCATCTGCCGGCGACAGAGGCCCGGTGCCTGGTGAGCTGCACCTGGCACCACCAACCTGCAAGTTGAATCAAATATAAAACACCTTCATTCTAATTGATTTTTTCAGGCGTTACTTTGCGGAAATCCATATTAAAGGAAATTATTTAAAATTATTTTGCTTATAATTCCCGCTACACCACACGAAGCCGAAGCGACCGCACGTATCCCGATGATGCCACGTGAAGTGGCGAAACGCGTCGAGACAAGTTATTGAATGTTGTAATAATTTCCTTTAATACCTTCACTCTCATTAAAAAAACCTATATTTTATTATAAACTAGCTAAATTTCGGACGGGTGGACATTTATTTTTTATTTTCATTATTGTGTAACATCTAAATATTTTTTTTTTATTGATATCTCATTTATCACCCCCTTTTGAAATGTGGGAAGCTCCCATGCCCCATCTTGTATCAGGGGGGCTACTCAGGCATATCCGAAGTTTCGTGGTACGACCGTCTCCTCGGTCGCTTGCGTAAATTTTGACATATAAGCCCGTAAGAAGTCCTGTCAAACGTCCGTAAAATAAGCCCTGAGTAGCCCCCCAGAGCTTGAAAAGTTCAAGTAATCATTTTCACTAAACCGCAGCGTAAACTGCTACAATAGTACCTAATCAATTCAGACGTCACTCAAAACAATAACATGATTATACAATATAACTTGATATTTTATATATAGAAAAATGATATGTAAACATATCCACAGAACACGTCAAGGTTACAATGAACATAATAATATAATTTAATATATTACGTATAAGGCTTTTATATCGTATACTTAAAACAGAACAAATTCAAATATATTTATAATTATAATTAAGATGGCAGTACAGTTTAGTGTCAATGCGACACCCGGTCAGGGCATAGCAATTAATAATAATAATAAACAATTTCAATTAATAAGCTAAATTTCATTTACTGTTCGAATTATTGAGGTATTCGTTAATTGAATAACAAGGAAAGCAACACAATTTATTTATTTAGCAAGCGTTTTATCATACTAAATTCTAGTATTTTGTGACCCTATACCTAACGTGACCATGCGTCCCGCTTTCAGGCCGTCTGTCCCACTATCCCCAGCGAGGACGTTGCGGGAACCAAGTCCATACATATTATACATATCTCAAGTTAAGGGTATAAAATTCATCATGATAAGAAATTAAGAATATTTCTACATTTAAAGGTTGCTACGGGAGAACATCACTACTAATATTATAAATGTGAATGTGAGTTTGTTTGTTAAGTTTTCACACAACAACTACTTAACCGATCATCATGAAACTTTGTACACATATTTTTGTTGAAGTAACATAGGATACTTTATATTTTAAAAAAATATATTTTTTACTTTAGTTTCCAACTGACTATAGTTTCAGCCGTTTGGAATCATATTAATTCATTTCTATTGAAATGATCTCTGATACTTATTTAATGACTTAAATGCGAGCGAAGTCGCCGGTAAAAGCTAGTAGTATATCCCTTACGATAACTTATACATTTTTTTTATTTATATACCCAATTCTGTAAGCTCTGATACAAACTAATATTAGTCATGTTACCTATACCTAATTAGGGTGAAACAATTTCCCAGTGACGAGTGAGTCATTAGTCCCATTCGTGTCAAAGACATTGTCAAGGTCAAGCTTAATAAGATCACCGGTACAGTCGGCATCAAATATATCTAGATCAGCGATGTCCAACTTATCATAGCCCGCGGGCCATATTTTCTTCACCAAACATTTCGGGGGCCAAGAAAGTTGATAAATGAATAGTCAGTTAATGTTCTTGTTCAGAATAAATAAATAATCCATCTCCCAGCGATCTTGAAATTCTCGATTTTCGAGGTCTATTTTCTTTTATTAGTAGCACTCATATTCAATAATTATTTTAATAAATAAATAAATATGTAATTAAGTTAATAATATTATAACACAGTCACCCCTCAACAAATTCTAGAAATTTGGTTACATAAATTTATTGATAGCAAAATGTACTCGCGGGCCGCCAGTTGGACAGCCCTGATCTAGTTGAAAGAAAATATGAAAAATTAGGCCCCAATTATTTATTATAAATTTATTAGTATAATATAATGTTTTATTCATGTGGAAGGAAACTTGTGTTTTGTTATTTACATTTATGTATCTATACTAATATATAAAGAGGAAACATTTGATTGTTTGTTTGTATGTATCGAATAAGCTCTACTGGACCGATTTGAATAATTCTTTTACCATTAGAATCGTACATTATCCCTGATGAACATAGGCTATAGAATATATTCAATTGTTTTTTTAAGAAATACTTCATTTTATTTTAAGTTCACACAATTCGATGTCTATGTCTAATTTTGGCGGTCAAACGTGCTGTCAGTTTTTTTGTTTTTTTTAAGAAATATTGCGTTTTAAATTCACATTGTAATTCATATCTAATTCATTCAATGAATATAAAAGCGAAAGTTCTCTCGAAATCTCGAAAAAAATGACATACAAAGATGAAATTTGACAGGGAGGTAGTTTATAGTTAGTAGCCATCCGCTAAGAACGGATTTTGCAACAGGGCCAGATTCAGGAGTTGTAAGGGCTCTCGCAGGTTTGTATAATTTTTTTGCTACAAACTAGAAATTTGACGGAGAGGTAGTTAGTACATTTTGAGACAGGGGTGTGGAAGGCATTTTCTGTTGACTGAAATATGAAACATCATTAAACTTAATAGTACTTTATATCTTCATTATTACGCAGACGTAGTCGCGGGCAACTGCTAGTATATAATAAAGAACTTATAAACGTATATATTCGATAGAGGGGCGGTCTACTCCTGTGTGCCATGCATCTCTCTTTGCTACTCACCGGCATAGTTTTTCATATTATTGTAGGCTACCTTCATAAATCACATAATTCACAAGATATAATAAGATAATTCACAGGTATCAGCCCACAATAATATGAAAATTGATATAGTATATTAATAAACACCAATTATTTTTAGATAGACAGATTACGTCGCAGTGAAATTTTACTCACTGTCACAAGGTGAAAGGACTATATCTACAACGATTCCTACGACGCATTTCACATTGGCACAGTTGTTTATTTACCCGTAATTACGCAAATGACTAGTGTTTCAGTCAACATAAAACACCATTCATCCTAAACACGCGACATATCTTCCACTTGACAAACAACACCGCTCAAGTCAATTTCACTCATTTTACAGGGGCATGACAATCTTCATCATCTAATTAATGATGGTCCATGTATAGCTAATACCCATCACTAATAGGAGTCATTCATGAATTCCGTCACATGAATTTCATGATTTTCCCCCCCACCCCTTGTCACACAATGTCACATCCCCCCCCCCACCCTCTCCCTCCTCACCCCTCTCTTCACAAGTTCACTTCAGTAGTGTTCTTTGCTAAGCGAAAATACTGTTTATAGTACATAATTTATGAAACAGTGGGCTTATCACGAATTTTAGTCTGGCTTTCGAACCGAGTTCGCTTCAAGCGATTTGTATGGAAATTTGAGCAGCGCCACCGAGTGCGGATTTGGAACTACAATATTTTAGATACTTTTTGTTAATTTTCGAACGTCTCGATCGTTAGTAAAAATTCATGATCCCGATTTCTAACGGATCCGTTTTACTTGTGACAGCTCGACTCGAAAGCCAGACTAAATACGTGATAAGCCCACAGATTTTTTAAAATATTTTATATTCTCTTCCTTTTCTTATGGGTTTCTTCATCGTACTATAATTTTTTATCACTAGTCTAATATACTTACAACGAGTGATAGTCTGTGGTGAGGCGGAGGCGGCGGCAATCTCGAAGGTCGACGCGAAACGACACACGGCTCCTTCTAGAATAATAACAAACCAAAACACCTTATAACTGTTTATGCGCGCGATTGCTTTCAGGCATGTTCTTAAAATGTTACACGAACATGTTTGAGTTGGCGTTCTACTGATCCAACTAGAAACTAACAAGTCCGCTGTTTCAAAGCCTCCATATACAGGTGTTCGCCTATTTCCGATTTGATTTAGAGGAACAAAATATTATTACTATCTTTTGCGGCATATAGTCAGTCACATTTAAAAAACAAAATAAAAAAACAATTGAGTAGGTAAAAAAAACTCCGACGATTTTCAAATGGATACAGTTTTTGTAGGTATATAAGCGATAGAAAGAGAAACGATCGCGGTGTTGTGAACGGCAAAGGAAATATCGGCATCTCTTTCACACATGCCTCAACTTCGACACGATCAGAATATAGTAATCCCTTTCCAAAGATTGTTTATTCCAGTCCAAAGTCCAATCTGTATCCATTTGAAGATTGTTAAACCTCATTTCACAAACAAGTAATTGAAAGTATAACGGGAATCGAAGCAACAACAACAACAACCGCTTACCACATGCACAGAGAGTGTGGGCGCAGACTTTCCCAGCGCAGACCGACGCATGCGCAAGAGATTGCAACGTTCTTTCGTACCATCTGAAACAAGAGGGAAAAAAAGCAAATGATATTTTGTATGTATATAAAAAAAGTGCCTTATTTATGTTTCATTGACACTTTTTTTGTTTTATTTATTATATTTTAAACAATTCAAATTATATTTCTTCTATTCTTCTCTTCTATTTTACATTTAATCTGGTTATCTCTATTTATTAGAGATGTTCCGACTAGTCGGCCACTAGTCGGTAAAGCCGACTAATCGGCAAAAAGCGCCGATTATCCGGCTTCTTACTTTGTGTCTATTTCTCAATAAAATGTATGTGTTACTTCCTTGTAAAGAAAATATATTGATGACATTTATCAAACAAAATTAGTATCTTAATTAAAAAACAAATCAACATAATATTTAATGACATATATTGCAATTCTGCGTGATGATATTTGAAACTATCGTCAAACTAGTGAGCTGTAAAACTCAAAAAACTTTTTTGTTATTTATATTTGTCCACATGTCAGTAGTGACTGAAATGGCAGCGAATCAGCTGTAAACGAAGCGTCACGGGAATCCCCTAAACCGTAGTCGACTTGGCCGATTAGTCGGCCGACTAGTCGGCTTATTTACAACCGACTAATCGGCTAGTCGGCTAGTCGGCCAAAGTCATAATCGGCACATCTATACTATTTATATAAAAAATATATAGCATTGATAAAATTAAGCGATTTGAAGGAAAACAAGATCCTTTCGTTTTTTGTTTCTGTTTGAGCAACAACTCACTGCAGTTACATCGCAATTTAATGAGCGATTTAGTAACCTTATGAACAAACTAAGAAACATAGAGATATATAAATAGTATGCCACAAAAAAAAAAAACTAAATTATCTATTTATTTAATGGTACACACAAGCTTGTTCCAGGAATTCAGGGATGAACATACCTTTAAAACACGCGTTTCTACACGAAATAAACATATCACCACGTTTGATGCTCAGCTATATCTTAAAGCTAGTAATAAATAAAATTATTATTCTTAATATATTCACATAACCTAAAAACAACATTAAAATTAACCATTTTTAATTATCATTCTACTCTCACTAATGGTATTGGGTCTACAATGAAAGTTTGGTTGGTACACTTTTAAATTATCGTTAGTATATGAGTAAACCATGAGTGCTTCTCAATAACACAAACAAACGTTCAGAGTAGGCTGCTAACAATACATAAATTATTCACCCATTAGGCAGGGCACACCTCTGCAAATAAAAATTAACCAAAAACAAAGGAATGATGCCATCGGATTCTACAACGGGCGCGGCCTTCAATATAAAACTTTTAAATTCATTCATTTATTATCAAATTAATTTTTCAAATGCCACTGTCAGCAACCAAATTCAATAATGTTGACTAAAACTTTAAATATGAGTTAATTAACACTAGAAAGACCAACACCGTCAATTTGACGGCACGACGATTTCATTCTTAAATATTTTACAAACTATGTTTTTGTTTCTTTTCGTATTTTATTACTTTTCCTAATTTGTTATTGTCAGCTTAAATCCGTATAAAAAACCATTATTATATTTGTGGTATATGAGATTCCTTTACGTCAATATGACGGCAGCGATATTCTTATAGTAAACAAAATTGACGGCTGCGGTCTTTAAAGGTATAGTATGCAGCCTGACACTTCTAGTGTTAAGTAATAATTGATACATTTAGTAATCATTTTAACGTGACAGACATGCGGCGACCCCTATCGGCTGGAAGGGGTAGACGCATATCTGTCACCCAGACGAGAAAGGCAGTCTGATCAAAATACATATTATATATAATACTGAATAAAATAAATTGTGAGTATTGATATTTTGTATGTTTTTATAACTAAACACGTAATCACGATTCTATAAATTGTTTCCATTTACACGTATCGTGATTACTTTACATTCCAATGTAACGTTAATGCCAATCTATGTTATTAAACTATAATATTTAAAAGGGAGGAAGGCTTTGTTTTATTTAAATAAACCCTTTCGCCATGATACCCATTTAACTGCCTTTTACACTAATTTATTTATTTATTAAGCTTCCCTACAAAATTATAATAATAATAATAACTCTTTATTGCACACATTATTAGAGAATAAAATAAAAAAATTAAAAATAAAAAACAATAGGCGGCCTTATCACTGAGTAGTGATCTCTACCAGGCAACCAACTTTTAGGTAGCAAATCGCGAATTTAATTGGGGTTAAGGGTGTAAAAAAAACAACAAAATATAATAATATATACAAATTAATAATAAAAATATTACAAATAATATACATAAATATACATACATATACTACTAAAATAAGAATAAATATATAATTAAAAAATAATAATAATAATAAATAAATTACTATAAAAATAACCTCTACTATTGCAAACCGAATGAAATTTTAATTATAGAATAGGACAGAATGGTCGAGATAATTGAAGACTTCAATAGTTTTTCAAAACTTGAAAATTTTGCGCGAGCAGCGATTTATTACGTATTTAAAAGGTATACAAAAAAGGTGTTTAAAAAAAACGTTGCACTTAGTCTTTCACATTTGTTGTCAGTAATTTAAAAGACGATTTGAAACACATACGGAACGATAATATTTTTTTAAAAATATAATAATAGCATTATAATTAGTTGTTTGAGGCGTTACTTTGCGGAAATCCATATTAAAGGAAATTTCAAAATTATTTTGCTTATAATTCCCGCTACAACATTCAGTAATTTGTCTCGACGCGTTTCGCCACTTCACGTGGCATCATCAGGATACGTGCTGTCGCTTCGGCTTCGCTTCAACGACTAATAGCATTAAAATGTAAAGAAAACTCGGGTACATTTATCGAAAGTCACAAATAATCCTTCAAAGAGCCGCAAGTTGGCTACCCCTGTTATAAACAGTAGATGTATATTGTCACCTATAAATAGATAAATACATATAGCAAGGATGTTTTTCTAGATGTAAAATTTATTAAACCTTATATATATTGATTAGAATCCGAACTATTGCGACTTACAAACACAATAATTTTAGTCCGACGTAAACCGAACAAAGACATTTATACAATAGAAACAGCGCAACCACTTGATCCACCTAATAACTAAAATTTGAAGCACATTCACTTGTTTCATGAAAACTTGAGGCCAAATATTTTTCGAGTAAATTACATATTATAGTCCGGTCAATTTAGACATTCGAAGTTACATAAAGTCCCAACAAGCTGAACTTCAGTGAAATTGTTCAAAACATAATTATAAACAATGTCTAGAAGTTCCCCATCATTCCCGTGTATGGAAAAATTTTTATTCAAGGTCAAAGGTCAAAAAAATGAGTTTTTCGCGATTTTCAGCAAAACGGTAAGTTTTATCATAAAAGTACCTGAGGCAAAATTGTAGATCATAAAATTATCTATAAAAAATGTATCAATACTTTTTTTCTTACGAGCCACCGTTTCTGAGATATAACGATTCAAAAAGTTATAAAAGTTGTTATCGTCATCGTTTTTTGGTCTAAATTGACCGGACTAATATAGTAAAGTCGGATCCGTACAATATGACAATTAAATTTTTTAATAATATTGTGCCAAGAGTGATTAAATGTAACGAGAGCCTAATACAATTTAAAAATTAATTAAAAACATATTTGGAATTAAAATGCTTCTATTCCATTGACGATGTTATGTGTGTGGTGTTATATTATAGTTTGCATTAATAATGTATAGTATAATTTATTAGTCTATATGTGATAATGATTGTTTATTAAGCTAATTAGTTAAGTTTCTTTAATAACTCATTAATGTTTTATAATAGGCTTCACTGTTGTTCGCCATTAGCTTTAAGTCATTAACGAAGTGGACTTTGTAAATCATTAATAAGTGGACTTTACAACTCATTTACAAAAAGGGTATATAAACGGTCCACAAGATTCAATAACAGAGATTCGATATGTAACTCTTGACCAGAGAACGCTGGTAGTTTTAAGCAATAAATAAATCTTTACATAAAAAAGTGAAGTTTCGCTCTCGCCATCTAACAACGAGTACTTAAATGAATCGAAACAGTAAATGAAACTAAATAATTAATTGAAATTATTAAATTTGTTTAATTTATTATTATTATTATTATTATTGCCGGGTGTCACATTGACACTGAATTTATGACATCTTAATTATTATAATTGTGACATGCAATAAAAACATTCGAATTTGAATAATCTAAATTGGGTCTTAAAGTAGGGGAAAAAACCAATCGATTAAATTTCGTCGCTGCGTAAATTAAATTTGATTTTTTACGCACCAATGTCACGGGTCGATTGTTAGTGAACGAAAAACCGCTTTTGGGTATTATAGCCAACAATATTACTCTAATTTGGGGAAAGTGTAAAATCACGAACCCAATAGATATACTTCAAAGTGCGCAATAATTTTTCTGTATAACAAAACCAACTCTTTACAACAGCGGTTCTCAAACTTTTTTGGCGAAGGAAAAAGCCTTAATATAATTATAAAAAACTGATTTATATGTATTTATGAATAATCATATTGCAATGTAATATTTAGTTGGAATATTTAGATGTAAACTTAAAATCTCCCTTTGGTAGGTATTTTTTACAGTATTTTAGCCCTAGGGTTCCGCGGAACACACTTTGAGAATGGCTGCTTTATAATATCTAATACCTTTACAAGCCACCAAATTATATTTAAAAAAAATCATAACCCAAATCCATATAGGTACAGAGGTACCTCAATATACGAGTGTTTTGAGATACGAGCTGTCGAGGGAGCGATATTTTGCTTTGAGATACGAGGAATTGCGCCCCGATCTACATTCGCAGCAGCATACAGTGCTTTGAGATACGAGCAAGGTTACGGAACGAATTAACTCGTATATCGAGGCACCACTATAACATAAAAATTCAATTCAATTCTAAAAGACGAAGCAAAGTAGAAACGGAATTTTACAAACAACAATAGAAAATCATTGCTCTATAGTCTATACCACCTCTATTACGAAGGGCGTACGGTGCATTTTTTACAAGTTATATTTTTAATCGCGAATATTGGCACAGATCCATAGCTTTGTTTATTGTTTCGTCTTTGAAAACTACAACTCCACCCTTCGATTAAGGCCTCACTCTATCTCAACCCAAAAAAAAAACTCCTCCTTTCTGCTTCTCTCTTCCTTAATCACACACACATTATTCTCAATCATCTGAAAAGCTAATTGGAAACTTATTTGACGTGACTACATTTCAGAAAGGCATATTAACGAGAAGAAGACCACAAGAAACTCGCCTGTACAATATAATATTATCATATTATAGCTAAATTTACTTATACAAATTCAATTAAATTAAAATAATTTATTAGCATAGACATAGACGCTTGCTCATCGTTAGACTCTACAATGACTTAGAAAAGGCGTATAACGAGAAGAACACAAGAACCTCGCCTATACATAACAACTGAATTTTAATCCAGAGAAAAAAGAATTAAATAATTCCATAAATCATGGATAACAAGAATTAAAATTGTATCAATTCACAAAGATACCATAATAATATGAAAAACTACGCAATTAATGTGTATAAAGTTAATATTAGATATATCTATACTTGAATAGGCTCCGAAACTACTGCACCGATTTGAAAAATTCTTTTACCATTAGAATCGTAAAAAATCCCTGATGAACATAGGCTATAGAATATTTTCAATTGTTTTTTAAAGAAATATTACATTTTAAGTTCACAGTGTGGAAGGCATTCTCTGTTGACTGAAATATGAAACATTATTAAACTTCATAGTACTCTATATCTTCATTGTTACGCAGACGTAGTCGCGGGCAACTGCTAGTAGGTATATATATACATAAAATCAATGCAAGACAACTATTGACGCACCAATAGAAATAAATTATAAATAAATAAACGAAGCCAAATCACAACGTGCAAACACAAAAAATGTTCGGAGCGGGTTTCACGCGGACGACGATCCAATGCCGAGTGTTGCGTAATCCGTTATGCAATACATCTAGACGTATTAACGACTACACTATATCGACATGCTATTAACCCTCTGAGGGGACATGATAGTTTGTCAGCGATTACGGACAATGAAATTATTCCACCGCAATCATTTAACCCTTAAATGCACGATTTATTCTGACCTCTTGAAAAAAATGTATCTTGTAGACTTGTACATTCTAATGCAGAGAGACATAGAAAGAAATAAAAAATATATTATTTTTATACTATTTTATTAAAAAACCTTATGTTGCAGATATACAACGTCATGCATGATAGTAGTAATTCTACAACAGTATGCGTTGCGCTCATAATAATGATTTGGTAGCCGTGTTAGTGGTATGTTGCAGTTTTACGTCAATATGCATTTAAGGGTTGAGAAACACGTGTTCTCCTGTAGTTCTCTGTTAAAATGGCACAAAAAACTAATCAAAATATGATAAAATTAACAAGATGCATGATAAATAAATCAACCGTTTTACACGTCGAAAAAGAATGTGTTCTTCAATGTCCACAATTTCATATAAAACAAATTTCATTACGATTTCTTACTGGGTTCTAAAATTATACTGTATAATATCACGTTTTCAGGATGTACGTTTTCGTTAAAAAGTGGCGTCGAGTTGCTGGTAGGTAACGTCCGAAACGGTGCCGAGTGCAAAGGGTTAAAATCGATTGGAAATACATCATCCCTCTAGATCAGTGATTCTCAACTAATGTACCACGAAATTCTAAAAGTGTGCAGTCAAATTTTACATATATAACAATACTAGCTTTTACCCGCGACTTCGCTCGCATTTAAGTCATTAAATAAGTATCAGAGAACATTTCAATAGAAATGAATCAATATGATTCCAAACAGCTGAAACTATAGTCAATTGGAAACTATAGTAAAAAATAATATTTTTTAAAAATAAAAAGTATCCTATGTTACTTCTAGTATCTCCAAAAATATGTGTACAAAGTTTCATGATGATCGGTTAAGTAGTTATTGCGTGAAAACATAACAAACAAACTCACATTCACATTTATAATATTAGTAGGGATGATTTAAACATTTTTGAACTTATCTTTTTCTTTGTGTGTCGCCAAATTTTGAAATCGTTAAGTGTGCCGCAACAAAATAAAAAGGTTGGGAATCACTGCTCTAGATTATCCCGTACGTAAAATGAGCATTAAGGCATATTTATAATGTTTTTTGTCATTAATAAAAGAAGAAGATGTAGAAGTAGAAGGCATATTTATAATCTCGACTTCTGATTCACCAGAAGAGATCGAGTCCACGATTTCTCGTCAAAAAAATCGATTACAAATTTATTACGGAAACCAATCGATATCTTAAAGTGAGGTCGTGTTCCGAAAAAAAAAACAACTCTATTGTACCGTAGGTACAGTCAACCTACTAATTTAAAAGCTATAAGCGTACGATTTGTGTTGAAATAATTTTAAGAAACGCGGTAATAAACCGCAAAAAGTTATTCATATTTACTACCCTAAGGTTGGTTGCCTGGTAGACATCACTGCTTAGTGATAAGACCGCCTTTTGTTTTTTATTTTTTTTATTTTCGTTTCTTCTGTTCTTTTAATTTGTGCAATAAAGAGTTATTATTATTATTATTATAACCTAATATATAAAATTTCTATACAAATTCAAAAATCTTTATTTCACATAGGCCCTTCTGGCTCTTGAGTATAGTCATAATCTACAGCAACCATTCTCAAAGTGTGTTCCGCGGAACCCTGGGGCTAAAATGCTGCAAAAAATACCTACCAAAGGGAGATTATAAAGTTACATCTAAATATTACGTAATATTACATTGCAATATGATTATTCTTAAATACATATAAATCCGTTTTTTATAATTATATTAAGGCTTTTTTCTTCGCCAAAAAAATTTGAGAACCGCTGATCTACAGAGATTTCGTAAAGGCATATGACGAGAAGAAACCACAAGAAACTCGACTCGACGAATCATCATAACCTATACAATTTGATGTTAGTAAGTAACAATAACAATTAATGTAAATAAAGCTGGTGCCTAAGAATAGAAAACATAATCCTATCCTATCTTAATCTAGTGTTTTCGTAGTTTTTTTAGAAAAAAACAATTGCACAATGATTTGTTACATATTGCATAATATTGTTACTAAAAACATTTACATAACAATATATTAAACATATACGAAAATACCATAAGAAAAACATAATAACTCCGTCACTCGCACATAGATGGCGCTAACTGAAACACAACACACACACCCACACACATTGTTATTTAGAATCCAACTATCGATATCTCCAAATATGACAATATTCATTGAAGTAAATTCGTCTGAATTAATTCTTTACTATTAACTAGACGCATCCGTGGACAACAAACCTTCGGTCTAACGCTGCTTCCCGTTACATCAATGTACAACAAAAAACAAAAGATAATCGCGAACAAAGCATGACACAGCAGGTATGAGTAATCGATTTTTTGCAAACATAAGTCACGCTTTTAATTTATATTACTCCAACGCTCCTCCACTCGAGAAATAATCACTCCAATATATCTTTATAACCTTCCAATAAAAACTTCTAATTATTTCGCAACATCTCAATCAAGGTTAAGTGAAGAACAACCTAGACACGGAGCTAGTTAAACGATCTTTCATCAAATTATCTGTAGACATTTCTCGATGACAACAGGCACTATAAGCTGTCAATCGCACATACAACTAACTATATGCTTTATACTCTAAATCAATGGTTCCCAAAGTTCACTCGGCTCCGAATCATCTAACAAAAATTCCAAATCTCAATATTCACTCGCGACCTACTCGTGAACTGTGAAAACGAATGACATCCAGCAGATACTTAATTAAAATTAAAACTATGTTAGGAACTTCAATTAATTTTACCATTTTAGGTGGACGCCACTTTGAGTGCGACGATTCAACCAGTTAATCACATTGTTAATTAATCAGGCATTAAATTGATATCAGTGAATAAAGGTACAAGTTAAATCGTATTGGCATATATTTTAATTATGCAGTCTACGTTTGCGGGTTGCGACCACGCGTATCAAGACCGTGTGGTAGCGTGGCCATGTTCAGCGATGAAGATAGCCGCTACACATTAATAATAGCATTCGTATAGTAAAGATCGTCCATAAACTCATAAGAAAGAATAATTATTCAATAAATTAGTAGCTAATTAAATCAACGTCATATTATTAATTATATATTTATTTTAAGTATAATTATATTGTGACCAGTTCAAATGATTCATCATCGAGTCCAAACGATGATGATGATAAAAGAACAAATAATACAAGCCTCCAATTCTACATCACCCACACTGTTCCGAACAAACAACAAAGAAAACCTAATCCTATCACAACAAACAAAAGAAAGTTCACACACGAAACAAAAGCACGCGACACAGCACCCTGATCACAATGGAAATGGAGCGACAACTGACTCGACAATTAGTGTCGAATAACCGTTAATTGTATGAGAAAATTAAAATAAAATCCGTTCTAATTGTATTAATATAAACAGTTTCCACTTTGTAATTACGGACACTGGTCTTGCGCGCTCAACGTTCGCTTCCAGAATACCGGCTCGTGGAATTCACCACCGAGCTACTTATAAGTGGTGTACTACCCCAGGATAGCATACTGGGTTAATAACCATCATTGGTCTGCCTACCACTCTTTTAATAGTATTCACCCACAGGGCCATATCATGTACACATGGCGATTTTCAAATAGATACAGTTTTGTAGATATATAAGCGATAGAACGAGAAACGATCGCGTTATCGTGAACGACATCTGCACACATGCCTCAACTTCGACACGATAAGAATATAGTTATCTCTTTCTAATGATTGTTTCTTCCAGTTCAAAGTCCAATCTGTATCCATTTGAAAATTGTCGATTGTATACTAAGGCTTGTTATTAAACAATTATAATGTATGGTTTAAACTATATAATGTGACTCAGTGAGTGCATAATCCACATTTTTTCTTTCCATTGCGTTAATAACTGTGATTTTTTTGACACATGAATAAAGTGATCCATTAATTTTTATTAATTTAAATTAATTAATTAATCCATTGCTTCAAAAAGACCAGAATGTCCTCAACAAGAACGAAAGAAGGTAGCCAAATATCTAATCATATCTAATGATATCTCAACAAAGAAGAAAGTGGATGCAAGAAGAATGTATATTCTTCTACTTAGTTATACAATAAACATTCCGAATTAAAATACTTGTATATAATTAAAATAAAACGCGCCCAATGTAGAACACCCCTTACGCTTCACGACTGAAAGCTTTTAACACAAACACCCTATATAATTTCCCTTGACGCTACGTGAAAAACATCCCTCGCCCTCGTAACTTAAATTAAAACTATTTTAATTCTTAACAACGACGAAATAAGGGCTGTTTTTGTATGTTCTGAAACAGGTAGTTTGTTCATTTAATTAGGTATACTAATAATAAATGGTGGTTTCATTGGGAACAGCATTTTTGCATGTTAGGTTTGCCCTTAGACTTGCTGTCATTCCAATTTCAAATCCATTACTTAGCCTTTGAGAACGCGTATTTTAAATGTTGAAAACAAATGAACCACAGAAGAATACATGATTCCATATACACTAAGTCAAGAAGAGAATATAACATATAAACAGAAACCCAAACTTATCTTCTTCTTTAGTCAAATAGCCTCAGCTATAAAATGAAATGAAAATCGTTTTCTATAGCATTAATTAGTAGTACAGACACTACTCATCGTCAGATTCTTAATAGCTTCGAAAAGGCGTATGACGAGAAGAAGACCACAAGAAACTGAAAAGAATACCCGATAGAGTCAATTCTGCTAATATCGAGCGTTCAGACATTAGCCCTAAAAGGGACCGAAAATATTGAAAACACGTCATATATCTAAAATTTGAAAATACAACAAAACGAATGTCTAATAAAATTAATTATTAGTGAAATTGGATACAAAAGAGCTTCCGTCCATTGCTTTTCATGAATAATATAAATAAAAATTAATTAAGAAACTTCAAAAAAATATATTTTAATAATAAAAAGAACAAATCTATAACGAATTTTTTTATTTTTTTGCAATAAAGAATTTATTTATTTTTTATTTTAACAACTCTTCCTCATCTGTGCATCATCCATCTCAATAAGAAGATTTAAAAAAATAATAATAATTTTAATTGTATTACAAGGATATCTCATCATCGCGAAACGGATAAAGGCGCATTCATCTTCACACCCTAGACACATTTGCCATTAAAAAAAAAATAATAATCACTGCAAGAACTCTTCAAGAACGAAACCTTCTATCAGAACAAGTTGTAGGAAGTATTAATCAGGTCATAAACAAACACAACAAACATACACATTTTTAATGGAAATTATTATCTTTTTTCAATAAAACACTCTCCTTAAAATATTAACTTTGACTAAAACCATTGAGGGTAGTTTTAATAAACAGAAAAAAAGACAACTATGACAAACACCACCTCAGTTTCGCCACGACCACTACGAGAGCAACACGTTCTAAACGTTCTATTAAGTTAATCAAAATATAGGTATGCATTTTAAATTAATTAAATCATATTTGAAAGGTAGAGAAGTAGAAGAAAATTAACAAACTAACTAAAACACTAAATAATATCTCATGATTCTTCATAGACCTGGAAATGGTCTGGCATCTCTTCCTATCTTTAAACTCAAACTTAAATCACTATACCTATCTCCTTCTGAATAATATTTGAATATGTTGAAATTATATATGTGTATGTTCATTATGTATTTAGTTTACTAATATTTATATCTTAATTATAAAATAGAGTCTTTCTAAATTGCATTGCCCGATACTAACGCTGCTTCTTCTATGACAATTGGTTATCTGGAAGAAATTACTTTTAGTGATAAGATCGCCAATTGCTCTAAATCTGCTTCCTATTGTTGTTGTATTGTTATTATTATGTTTTAAAGCAATAAAGTATTTATTATTATTATTATTATTATTGTTATTGACAGGACATACAAGGATACCCTGTACTGCTCATAATAAAGACAAGGATGCAGACAAACACAGCATCCAAACTCCTAATAATATATTATTGAATATATAAATACAAGCATTTATTTAGAGGGAGAATGAAAACCTGGGACTTCTACACCAGTGTATCCCAAATATTGTTCTGCCATGGCGTGGCAATTTTCACACTGACCCTTCATGACTCACTTAATACTTTTAAACCCAAGCTGGTGCAATTATTGTGAGTTCACTGCTTAAGAATATGTACGGTGCACAATGCATCTATCGATATTTCATTAATCAGGTCAACAAACAAACACAACAAACATGGCATTTTTAATGGTTATTATTGATACAATATGCTCTACAAAACATAACTACTACATTTCAAAAAAGGTTTTAATAAACAGAAAAAAAAACAACTATGACAAACACCACCTCAGTTTCGCCACTACCACTACGAGAGCAACACGTTCTAAACGCCCATACCTTGCTTTATGGCCTAAATACGTTCCACGAAACTTGGCCACAAAGCGAAAAGCCGTATAATGAATTAATAGATTGGTAACATGTAGATATTTCAACATTGAAAAAAGAAATTTTTGCCGTTATAGTGAAACATTTTAGGCCGTAAATCGAAAATGTCTTAATTGAAAAGGGCCGTTATAGCGAAATGCCATATAAAGAGCTGTCGTATAGCTTGAGAGTGAGTGAGTTGTGAAGCTTGATAACTAAAAAACCTTATAGATTACGAAAATAAACACTAATAACTTACAAATAAGTAAAGTTACAGTTAATAAACAAATAATCCCCCCCCCCCCTCCTCCTCCTCCTCGCCCCTTCACCCACCCCCCTTCCAATAACAAACAAAAGCTATCTATCTAGGTATATGTGAATACAGATAACAATATAACAAACCATTATCAGAACCAATGTATTTAAACACGGATAATATAGATAAAGAATGTAAACACAAGCGAAAAAGAAAGGACATGACCTACCTATACACGGGAGCTTATTTTTTATGGTAGCCTAATACAATTACTACACTTGTGTTAAACAGCCTGTATATACATAATACAGACACCTCTATTATGTTGGGTAGAGGCAATAAATGTGCTCAATCTAGATCTACAGGACAAAATACAGGCAGTCCTCGTACTTTTTTTTTTTTTTGCCGTGCCTTTTGTCAGATAATTTTTATGATATTTTCTATTATGGAACTAATATACATGTTTTAAGTAGTCCTCGTACTTATGGCATGTTAGGTTCTCGAAATAAGTTTACATGTAAAACCCAAGGGTTAGGTTGAAAGATAATAGACCTTAAAAGACGCAATAATTCCTTGAGCCAATGGTTGGAACAACGAAGTCGTGTTTGGAGGAACAAAACTTCACGACAAGTGAATTCTCCTATGCCGGAAATTGAAACAATTGACGTATGCTTGAGGAATAATGTCAAAAAATTGTTGAACAAAACAAATATTTACTCTTAATCTTCTTTAGTTACAAGATAATACCAAACATAAGTATTAACTTACTTTATATGAGTTTTGAAATAGATGGTAAAAAAATATATACTGAAAGCTTAGGTATCATGGCTGTGGTGAGAAAGCCTCCAGGACAGCTGTATTGCTTACAAAACACTATATAAGCCACAAATAATCTACACTAATTAATTATACCAATATCAAGCATTCAAGCAAGAGTCCAACAAAGAAAAAGTGACTCAAATGATAAACATTCTTGTCAAAAAATATCCATCAACAAATTTGATAAAAGTACACTTTCCAAATATTGAACCTGGTTGTATGGATTTTATTCTTTTTTAGTTTACATCTGACATAATTTAATAACTTAAGCCAATAATTATTATGAGTAAAAGTGAAATTTAATTCCTATTATGTATATTTGTTATTTTTTTCAAAGCATTTCAAAATTAGTTGCATGACACAATTAATATCAAATGTAGGTGATATAGAAAACGAGAGAACTGTATCACATAAGGTAATCACTGTTCACTTCACGCCATCGCACCTAAATACACATTGACAATCTATAAAACCTTGAAAACATTCGCTCTAATGACCGTAAACATTGAAATAAAAATTGACTTTTTAGAAAATCTTTTCACCGACTTACCTTGCGTATTCTGCTTTTGTAATACGTTCTGCCCACCGGTCGTTTGATCTTTTTTCTGAGCATTTTTCGACTGCTCATGGTCTGAATCATCAAAAACCAGCGTCCTAACAGATTGTGAACAGCGCCGATCCATCGCCACTTTACGGTAGCACAAGCACATACATTAAAAATCTCGCCATTATCAACACTATCAAGCTAATAATAAACACAACCACTTTATTTACATGGCACTTATGCAGTAACGAATTCAAATCACCACTAATAGAAGAAAATATTTAACATATTATTCGATAATTTTGTGACTTATGCCATTGTAAATAACACAACACACACGGCATCCATCAATCGACAAGTGACATTTCAAATGGGATTACTGGTGTTACCAGATTTCAGCGATTTTTTAACCTACCTTTAAATATTAACAAACTAAAACATGAAGGGCATTGATCATAATGTATGCCGATAAAGTTTCTTAAGTGTACAATATTAATAGTATATTTAATTTATAATTTTAGATCATGGTGAATATTGTATGCAATCATATTACATCTTGTAACTATACAGCTTTCCAAATGAAATACGAACGCTATAGAAAGTATTCTTATACTATACACTTATATTAAAATTAGGTTAGCATACATAAAAATTACAATAATGCTGCAAACTGCATTAGAAATTCCAACATAATTTCCCCATTTTTTAAAAACTTTTTGTTACTGGCAAGTATAGCACTTTCAAAAAGAGAATTTTCTTAATTGGCAATTTTTGACGTTCCTTTTTACGAATAAGAAATATTGATAAGTTTGATGGCAAAATAAATTTATTATAAGTCAATACCTATTTTCTGTTTTTACTAAAAAATTCAACCTTTTGGTCCTTATTTTATTCATGTAAGAATGTATTAATATTTTATAGTGTTGATTACATCTAAGAGCATCGCGAAAAATAAAAACTGATTACTTGCACTTACATAACTATGATGACGTTTATCTAAGAATTCTAAAAAGACTGCCTGTGACTGCAAGTTTTTTGAAATATATGCCTTGAATGTAACTGTGAAAATATACTAAATATGTGCCCCTTTGAGATTAACGGTTATATTTATTATGTTTTTTATATAAAATTTATATGACATATATTCGTAAGTCCGTCTTAACACAAATTAATTACTCTCTTAACTAAATAAATTAACAGCAATATATAAGTAAAATATATATTTAACTCGATGATTTAATATATAATTAAACATTTAATAGGCATAATTAAGGAACTATGCTCAAACTGAAAATAAACAAAACCCGTGTTTTTCGTTCTTTAAAATTATAACTGCCATCTACCGGACGATAAAACAAAATAGAATTGTATGTTTTATCGATAGAGCTATCAAAGTTGTCAAATTAAATGACATGAAGAAGTAAATTATTTATTGGCAACACAGTTTGTTATAAAATTTTTATGTAATATATTCATTAGACGTTTTACTTGACTTTAATTAATAAATTTAAAGTGATTTATGAAATAGTGCAGTTTTAGTTATAATATGATTCAATAATTACGTGATATGGTTTAATTTTAATATTTTATAAGTTAAAAAGTGCACCGCCATCTAGTGATAGTAAGCGTCAATTCAGGTTAATTCCATCAAAAGAAACGGAAAAACACGAGCGCGCGTCGCCTTCTACAGATATCAGCTGAATTATTCGGCTAAAATGCCCTGGCAGGGGCATACGTAGTCGTCGGTCCGCCATTACGACGCAGCCGAGACACGTTTGTCGTATTTAGTTAAATATTTTGGTTTATAAATGAGTTATAACGCTCATGAACTAAGTAATCGACTACTGAATGCGTTGGATACTAATTACAATGTAAGTTTGAGAGTTTTAACCACCCTAAATAGGATAATGAAGTGGAAGATACGAAAACGGTCCCACGAGCTCATGACACCCGAGTCGAAGTTTCATTTTGTACTTTAGGAAGCTGTTTCTAAGGATTCCTTATCAGCAAAAACTCTTGAAAGAATAGTGACGAATCGCTTTAGGCAAAAAGTTCGCGATATCGGTAGTAGTACACGAAGAAAATGTCCCGTCAAAGAGGATACGTGAGCGGCATGAGCGCGGGATAGGGGGCCACTGACGTCGCGAGCCCGCCGCCCCTCGGCCCTCTGTTTCTAGTGCCAAAAGTTTTGCAATGTGAAAGTGTGGATCTGTGCCACGCGCGACCTTTTCAGTATCTCCGTAACCGTTTATGTTTATTGAGTTATGGTGATGTGCAAAAAGTTATATAGTGGATGTATTATATTTTTTGTCGCTATGAATGACCTTCTGTAAGTACATAGATGTAGTCATATTTCTAGTCTGTTTGCTCTCCTGTCGGCGTTCGCGTGTGATTAGACCGTCGGGCTTCGAAGGTTATATAGTGATAATTTTGAGACATTACAGTATGTTACGTTTTGTTAATTAGTGGAAATAATATAACAAATGACCATGTGGTCAAATCCTGGCGCTTCCAATGTGAAGTTCGGCTATTATTTGCTAAAGTTACACAACTACTGTATGTGTTTATTTTCTATATTGACAAAAAATTATTTGCCTTGCTCTATAATATTTTGATCAAATGTTTAATGTTAGGCTATGGTGATATAATATGCAAAATTCTATGTCTATATAGCTGTTTGGTTTTTACATTATTGTACATTTCTATAAACATCAAATAAACTGCTATACCGTTACAAAATTTTGAATATAGAATGGCTAATATGCAAAAACAAATCACAGTCCACAATGATTTTAAATTGAAAATAAAGTTTTTATTATGTTGTTATCTTGGATTCAAGTTATAATACTAATGTTTAATGATATTTGAATTAATTTTGTGGTATTCCAATGTCTTGAATCTCTCAGTACCAATGTAGCTTAGTATAGGTGATAAATAAAAAATTGGTGTTGCCATCCATAATTGTTTTATCATTAGATAATTTTGTACATTAAATAGTGAGATAATGAATCATGTTATTTCTTGAAGACTGTATAGCTATCTACATCTAGTTATAGCTGGTTTATAATGCTATATGTAGCTTAAAGGCATGGCTGAAATAATTTTTAAGCTTTTAAAATATTAGATATAATAATCAAAATAAACATAATAGATAATGATATTAAGTTTTATTGGCGTCTGTGATGAAACGGTTAGGAAACTAGTAAATGTCCCCAGTCAAAACAAATCATATTTACTGGTATATTATAGAAAAATTATAGGTTTACTTATTATGTATATGGGCCTTAGTTTGCCATATCATGAGTTAATATATCTTATGTTTGTGTTATTGGCATGGGCGTAGCCAGCCATGGGCTCAGGGTGGGGCAGCAGTCTAAAATAATAAGTAACTAGCAAATACCTGCGGTCTTACCCCGGCTAATTTTTTTTTGTGTCGACTGACGACTATCGAGTGTGAACTTTCTTACGGATATTAAGTATTGTAGTTAGTACCTGGATAATTAAGTTTTTTAGGTTTGATTAGGTACCTTACAGGTCAGAGCCAGGGTAAGGCAAGCGCCCCACCCTGGCTACGCCCATGGTTATTGGTGCTCTTTAGCTAGGCAGTTGTTCATATACATATTTTTCTTGGATTTTTATATTAAAATCTAGGTATACTGAGAACTGTAGAATATTATTAACCACCTAGTTCATTTAGTAGGGTATGGTATTGAATACAGCTAAAGTCACTTAAAAATCAGTTCAAAAACTGGTATTGGGTTGGGTTAGGTTATTATTATATCAGGTCAGTTTTTGTAGCTTACTGAAAAATTGTCAGGCTCTGATGTAGCCTCTTTTAATTTTGATTTTTACAGCTTACTATTGCTGACGTTTCGAAAGCTATGCAGCAATGATTTAAGGAATATGAAATGTTATGGGTCTATTTTAGCTATTTTTATTCTAATGTTCCAAAAGCCTTCTTTAAAAAGTTGATGATTTTAATTTGAGAAGTAGACTGTTTAGTGGTCTAGTAGCCAGCTGGAACTTTTACGCCTATATATAACTAGTTTTAATGTTTATTGCCCTTTGCTGATATAGTGGGAGGAATGTCCTGACAGCCTGGATGGGGAACACTTTCCTTGAGCAGGCCGTGGAAGTGACTGCTGGTTGCATTTTTTTTTATTTTATTGAAAGCCTGGCATATGACCACACTCTGCCTGATGTTAAGCTAGAGTGCGGTCCATGAGCATAGACAACTGTTACCACAGACAGTCGACTCCACTATGCCGGCTTGAGGAGACGAATGTGCTCTGTCCAAATTAACAGGGCACACTCCTCTCGTTATCCCGGCTACTTCCAATCTGATCTCAAAACGCGACTAGGTCACTTCAGGGGTGTTCTGCTTGAAAGTGGTGGTACTTCCCCAGGACGGCATACTGGGCTAATGCCATCATCAGTCTGCCTACCACTTGTCTAAGTTAGCTATTGTCTGTTCAAGGATCATTATGAAAAATGAAATAGCACTATTAATCGTATTCGTCTATCTCGCTTCCGCCAGACCTTAGTCGCAAGTTACGATATCGAGTCGTAAAAAATAATAATAAAAAAACGAAGGAAACTGATTGCAGCGTGTATTGGTTTTTTTTTCTTTCTCTTTAACTTATTGCTGTTCATTTATTTTTACGTTTTGAAATCGTAGTTGCGTTCTCTTTTCTTGTTATGTTTATTCGATTCTATATTTGTTATGTTAGCGGTTTAGTTCCGTTTTTTATATTATAATTCACACTATGGGTACATAATTGTGTGGGGGCATTTATTAATGAGTTTAGGCTATATCTATAAATGCTTTATTAGCAAGTACATATATAAAGATGTTACCGAAAACGTTTACTTCTATATCAATCACATAAAGAACAAACATGTGTTCTAAAAGCAAGTGTGTTATTTTAAAATTTCGTTTTCATTATAAGTTGGATTTTCTTGTTGATAATTTGTTATATATCACTTGTTTGGAAGAAATTACTTTTAGTGATAAGATTGCCAATTGCTTAGAGTTCGTGTTTGTAACATCTGAAATTCAAATGCTTCTATTCCAGCCATTCTCAAAGTGTGTTCCGCGGAACCCTAGGGCTAAAATACTGCAAAAAATACCTACAAAAGGGAAATTTTAAGGTTACATTTAAATATTCCAATTAAATATTACATTGCAATATGATTATTCATAAATACATATAAATCGGTTTTTTATAATTATATTAAGGCTTTTTCCTTCGCCAAAAAAATTTGAGAACCGCTGTTCTATTCAATTGATGAGTACTTGAACGATTCGAAACAGTGAATGAAACTAAATAATTAATTGAAATTATTAAATTTATTATTATTATTATTATTTTTAATGATTAACTGAAATTGTATTATTATATTATATTGCTGTGCCCTGAGGGGGTGTCACATTGACACTGAATTTATGACATCTTAATTATTATGAAATGAAATGAAAATCGTTTATTAGCATAGGCTCTAAAGGCGTGCACTTGCTCATCATCAGACTTTATAACGGCTTCGGAAAGGCTTATGACGAGAAGAAGACCACAAGAAACTCGCCTTATTATATTATAATTATAATTGTGACATACGATAAAAACATTTGAATTTGGAATAAAGGCTTTATTATTATGTTTCAGGTTGTTGACATGCAGACCGTCAATGATATCATTGCAATATTGGAAAAAATCAATATCACAAAAGAGTTGTTGGAGGTAAGATTTTTATTCACTAATCAGGTCATATGACTGTGGTAGACAGTCTTGTGACGGTTGTTAGCTCCCGTCAAGTGTTCTCATTAGGTTTTGAAATTGACTTGGAAGTAGCTGAGTATACCAGGATCTGTGCTTCTCAAGGAACTGAAGTTCAGTGACATATTGCATAAATACAAAATTGTAGGAGGTGATATTTTCTCAGTAGTTTCTGAGATACTCAATACAACAACGAAGAATCTAAACAAACAAACTGTGCACAATAACAACTTTAAAACGCTCTGTAAAATTGGGATTTGTAGATAACCTACCTATATTAATAGAACTTGGCGTTATAATTATTTATATTTTTAATTAACGAGTTGAAAGAGAAAAGGAGATATCTGCATCCCTCTCACACATGCCTCAACTTCAACACAATAAGAATATAGTTATCCCTTTCTAGTGATAGTTTCTTCCAGTCCAAAGTCCAATCTATATCCGTTTGAAGATTGTACGTTAAGATTAATCTGTTATTCATGCAAGTTTATGAAATTCCAGACCACCAGACTTGGTAAACATGTAAATGAACTCCGACGTAAAACGACAGATCAGACTCTCGCGCGTCGTGCGAAAGTCCTTGTGAAAAGATGGAGAGATATGGTGATACCTACTGCTGCTTCTCCTGCTCACACTGGTATGTCAGTTATACAATCACTATAAGGGTTGATTGTCAACCAGGGCAGGGTAGGTGAACCTTTATGCGTTAACGTGCCAATTTTTCTAAAGAAATGTTTAATGAGGTCATAGACGTGCCATCAAATAATTTTGGCTCTGCGATTATTGGGAAAATAATAATAATAAATACTATCAGCTCAAAACTTTTAATTTACTACAAAAAAAAGTATATTTTGCAATGTTTGATTACACGCATAATTTAAATCGCTCCTCATAAAATATCTACTTAACACTTTTTTTAGTGCATAATGAATTTTTGATCAGTGACGTGCCCAAAATATTGTTCTTCCTTTGCACCCACTGTTAGCATGATGCTATTTCAGCTACTTTCACGAAATTGTGCTGCTGGATTACCAAATACTCCTCCGTCCAATTCACCATTGCTATTCCAGCAGCTAGCCGAGAATAATAAAAAATTCTTGGTCGTACTGGTGGATTTAACCTTTAACTACCGAGGTGGGGGCCTCTCAGGTTTTGAGAAAATAATTTTTTTTTAACTACTCTTAATTAGTTAATTTGTTGAATTTTTAATATAATTTTATTTTTGCTGATTTATGATTTCATGTGATTTTTTCTAAAAAATGCTATACAAATACATAAATTATAAAAAATATATTTTAATGCATCCACTGAAGCTAAATATTAAACCCTAACGTATTTTAAATACAAGCACATATATATATAGGGGTCTCTGAAGCCCCCACATCAGTGTTTACGTGAAATTAAATCCACCTCAGTAGTTAGAGGTTAAAATAAGTGAATAGAATCCCATGGTTCTCTGCTCATCTTAATGAGCTGTTTTAATTACAGGTTCAAATCGGTCGTCAGCAGAGCGGCAGGTCCGCATTGGTCGGCTTGGAGGTACACCGCTCACATCACCTGCATTAACTTCAGTAAGGAGTTGCTTTAAAACCACTTACCAATACCAATATGACCAATACATACCTGAAAGAGTTTTGAAATACATATAACCTGGACCTAAGTAGCTTAGAGTTAAAAATACTCTATGAACTATTTAAGGCGTTAATTATAATTCTTTTTTTTTTAGAGTGTACTCAGCCCAGCTGTTTCTAGTCCCAGAACTACATCACGTCCAGGTAATTGCAGCAGTTCAATGGATATATAGATTTAGATTATGTTAGATGGAAAAGGTGTATTTTGTCTGTCATCAAGTGTAGATATTATGAGTATGCTAGTCGGTAGTTTTCAAATGGTTACAAATTGGACGTTGGACTGGAAGAAACAATCATTAGAAAGAGATAACTATATTATTATCATGTGTGAAAGGGATGCAGATATCTCCTTTGCCATTCACGACACCGGGGTCGCTTGCTATCGCTTATATACCTACAAAAACTGTATCCATTTGAAAATCGCTCTGTGTATCTATTAACCCCCAAGCGTCGAAAACATTGGAATTTTTTGATGAAATTTTTAAATTAAGTTCATAATACGTTAAGAAAAAATAATATGATAAAAAAAATCTTTAACGCTGAGTCAGCCTGTCCTATAAAGTATGACAATGGGTATACAAATTATATTTTGTTTTTATTTTTATATTATATTATTTGGTAGAAGTCTAAGAATCAGTTTTATGTACTTTTAAGTTGGTTACTGTTTTTTTTTACGATATATAAAATCGGAACATAATGCTTTTTTTGAGGCAACAAAAATGATCAATTTGAAAAAATTACGTAAATATTTTTCTCAGCGGAAAAAAAATATTTCATCAGAAAAATAGTATAAAAATACGAATTTCATCAAAAACAATAAAAAATAAAACCCTTAATAGGTTAAAAAAAATTGAATATAGTGTCCTAAAAATAGGACAGTGGGAAGTAATGGGTTATTTTATTATATGGATATATATAATTTTAATAAATGACTATTTTCTTCCAGCTTGGGGTGGTTATGAGTCTGATTCGCAGGATGTAATATTAGTGGATGATGATCTACCGGTCGTAGTCGTCGAGGAACCCTCGCTGCCTGCATCTATCGCTTGTAATCTTAACAGTAAGTTTGATATCCTCCTGTTGTCAGCCAGGCTCTTCCTCCATCCTCCATTCCCACAGTGACTGATATTATAAAATATTTCAGCAACAGTGAAAGCGTTATCGCCCGTGACAATAACAGACGAGAAGAAAGCCAAACGTGATAAAAAGCTCAAAAAAAGAAAGTATGTATTTTTATTGCTATTTACTGGCAAAGCCTTTTTTTAATCCTGTTATTGCTGTTACAACATACATAAATACAATGTGACATGTCGTAGGGGTCACAGTCGCGCTGGATCAGACTCGGCGGAGTGGGGGGGACGGAACGGCACTCGAAGAAATGGTTGCGCACCCGCAGACGCATACGAGGCACTCGTCAACAGAATACCTCCCGCTGGGGGCAAGAAGGTACTTGATCGACTCACATTACACTCGATCCAATGATAAACATCTGAACTGCAGGTCAATGTTATAATGCAGGTTAAAACGACAAAGGAGTTGCTCCGTGAGATTCAGTCTCGTGGCACCAAACCGATCCCACTGTCACCACATTCGCCACATTCGCCACACTCTCCGCACTCTCCAGATGTTATGCTCATAGAGCCTGAACGTAAGTTTATCTATCTATACTAATATAATAAAGAGGTAACATTTGATTATTTGTATGTATTGAATAGGCTCCAAAACTACTGGACCAATTTGAAAAATTCTTTTACATTATCCCTGATGAACATAGGCTATAGAATATTTTCAAAAACCCGGATGATAATTTCAATAATGTAACTCAATATGTGAAAAAAAAAACATCATATTGCGTACGCTGCGGAAATTATTGACAATAGAGCAAAGTGGTGTACTACAGTTTTATAGAGCACATCAATATCTACAAAAAAAATCTGCGATACCATATTTCTAACTATTACAGTTATGTCACAATAACTTCATAGTACTATATATCTTCATTACTACGCGAACGAAGTCGCTGGCAACAGCTAGTTATTAATGATGAACTGATCTTAATCGGACTGGAAATTAATAAAATGTACAATGTGTCCTTGCAGCCTCTCCCCCCTCAGCAGAAGTGCCATCTGAGCCGTCCCACACGCATAATGGCAGTCAGTCGCCGTCAATGCCCGTGGCGGTGCAGTACCCCGTGTTGGAGGATGCGCGGGAGTACGCGGAGTGTTCGTGCGGAGACAATGAGGACCCTCATTGCGGCGCAGCGATCACAATCGCCCTCAGGCCAGCACACGTGCATGGGTTGCATCATGCATACCTGCCTGGTGTCAACGGGACCAGAGCGCCTATTTATCCACATCAGGTAACTTTGCAAACTTCAGTGTTTGATATATTAAAGAAACATACGGGCCGATGCTAACTAACTATTTTGTTTATTTGCAGTTCGCAGTCCGCAAGCTGACGGATCCTGAAGCACCAGATTTGTTCACGAGTGTCGTGCCTCTCTATAAGTACTCCGATTATGCTGATGATTTTTGCTCCAAAAACATGTCGAAAGTTCCTCTATGCACTCATCTGCCTTGGACGGCATGGGCGCCTTCCCCGCCCTCGCCACCGAGGCCTAAAACGCCGCCCACTCCTAGACCTTATCCTGTGGTCATAAAAGCTGAAAAGGAAAATGAAGTCACTGATTGTGACTCTGATGAAGATTCTCGAATGGATGTCGACGAATCGAATGAACGGTTAAAATCGGAAGATTCTAAATTTGAAATTCATGAAAATGTTAGTAATGAGGAGCAACGGTTGAAACCAGAATTGAATTTAGAAGATTCGAAATTTGAATTCGAAAACGCCGCGATTGAGAAACGGTTGAAAACGGATTCGAATTCCAATTTGCGGGATTCAAAATTAGATAGAGATAGTGTAGAGGAGGAGGATCGGTTGCGACCAGAGGTGAGCGAGACAGAAGACTGCGAGCGAATGGTGACGGAGGACTCTCGTGCTGACGAAGAGTGCGGGGAGGCGGACAGTGTTAAAGTGGCCGTTGAATTCGCGAGTGACATTGTAGAGCATCGGACAGTCGAACGAACGAAAGACGACGGTAGGACGATATATGAATATTGTAAAAGTGTACGTGATTCAATACCATATAATTATAGACAAGTCGAAGCGACGCCAATAGTGAACTTTAACAGTGACGATGCAGTTTTAAATGAAGCCTTCTCTAGTGTCGAATCTAGTACTGAAAGGGATGAGCTAGGTCGTCCGTTGAGACCTAGTAATTTTGCTGAGTGGCACGAGTGTTGTAGGCTCGGGGAGCTGATTGCCCTGCCCTATGTTGTTATCGACTGATTCATTGTGATAGCGGATGTCGCTTGCCATTGGATGCTTTTATTTTGATATGTGAATTTATTTTTTTTGATTGAAATTTGTAAACTCATTTCTTTTGTTTCTAATTTATTCTTAATTTTTTAAGTCTATTCTGTTCTGGCCTAAACAAATTTAGTTACTCAAATATGATAAAATTGATTCTTTATTATATTTAAACAATAGTTACAAAGCTTTGGACTTGTATATGAATGAACTATATATAGTACACTAAGAATTTGAGCTATGGTCTACAAGGTTTTTATGATAATTTATTTGATTTATGTTTAATATATAATGCGAATACGTTTTGTATAATTATAATTTACTTATAGAAATATGTTTCTATTCGCCTCTTATATGGTAAATAAAACAATAATAATAGAAATTATTGAATATTAACACTAGAAATTGTATTTTAAAACTAAAAACGTGAATGGTCATTTGACCGAAAGTAAATCATAAATTTGCAGTCATTTGACCGGTCTTTCTAGTGTTAAGAGGTAATCAAATAGAGAAGCATGTTTCACTTATTAGTTATGAGTTAAAAAAAGCAAATTAATTTAGAAATCTTGTCGAGTCAGAGTTAGGAGAGCTCACTTCATTCAATTCGTGTTTCAATTTAAAAAGCTTACATCAGCCATTCTCAAAGTGTGTTTCGCGGAACCCTAGGGCTGAAATACTGCAAAAATATCTACCAAAGGGAGATTATAAGGTTACATCTAAATATTCCAACTAAATATTACGTAATATTACATTGCAGTATGATTATTCATAAATACATATAAATCAGTTTTTTATAATTATATTAAGGCTTTTTCCATCGCCAAAAAAGTTTGAGAACCGCTGGCTTACATATAGACTTGGTCATCTTTTCTTGCTTATTTTATTCTGTTATAACGTATTCAATTTTAGAAATATCAAATAAAAAAAATTCTATATCAATAAGGCGAGCGTCCAGTGGGAAGCGATAAGCGATCGCGTGACTGCACTATTAGCAAAACTGCACGGGCGTCATTTTGGAACGTGTGACAGGGCTGGTAAATCAATTCTAAATTAGTGATACACATTCGTAAGTTTAAAAGTGGGCTGGTTTAACCAACTAGCTTAACATTAGGCAACAGTGAGGTCGTATACATGCTACTTACTATGGTAAAAGGGGTTTTATCATCATATAATTAAGAAAGAATTAAGTTACCGGTTCTAACTTGTTTTTAAAAATTAATAATTATTTTTAATATACAACGTTCTTCGCATCTTGTCAGGTCACACGTTTTGCAATGCGCCTGTAGTGTTATTTTGCCGATAGAAGTCGCGGTCGTCGGTTAGCTGTGATGCGCCAATCGTCATACGAAATGCGCCCCTCTATGTTCTATTGATTATTTATTACGTATTTAACTGTTTTGTATGGTTCGTTGTGGATTTATTTACAAAAGTAATTGGTTTTTTTTAAACATAGATTATATGGAAAATATTATAATTCTGAAAAAGAAATAGTGTTGTAAAAAAACTTAAGTTTTATTGTTAAAATGTAAGTTTCGAAGATGTTGCAGAATTGTCTATGTAATAATAATTTATGGGAAATATTTGAAAAAGCATCGATACATTTTTTTTTCATGTTTCAGCTTTTATGACTAATCATATGTTATTATAGTTTTATTTCAGTAGAAAGAAATTATCGATTATTTTTTAAATAAAAAATGTTTATTAATAATACGAAATAAATAATCAATAAATTAATTCGTTTAGTTTGATTTTTAATTATAGTATTTGAAAGTTAGTTTAACAACGAAGTAATGGAAGTGAATTTTCCAAATTCATTTCGGTAACCCTCGACAGGCTGGAGGTTGTTGGCCTTTATAGAGAAAGAATAAATAGACTATCAAAGTCAATTCAGTCATTTTATATTATTACAAACTTGACTTGACTTATAAAGACCTTTATAGAAGTTGACGTCCAACAGAAATTGACATAAGTTTTATCGGAACTAAAAAAGTTGTTAAAATGGTAATTTATGTTATTAAGGCCTATATTCAAAAAAAAAAACGACGCTCGAACATAGATCCACTGAGTAGAGTTCAAAACTTACGTACGAAACAAAATAGACCAATCACATACTTGAAAAATTAGTGACGTTATTTTTGACCAATGATAATAATCCATTGCAACTGTCTACTGTCACTTAGCTGTCATTACGTTCTGTTACAAGCGTTTATAAGAAATCGTTTCAGTCGTTACTTATATATAAATAACAGAACGAAAACAATGCAAATTAACGTTTAAACTTAATATTTGCTATACTATATAAGTATATGCAACATATTACTATTTTATTTTGATTGCTGTCTAATGGTTGTCATATTTAAAGATTTATTATTTATTAGTAAATAATTATTACTGCATAAAATTAAATAAAATGCATTCTATACTCAAGTAACGTTCAGGTGATTAAAATTCAAACTATACTCGAGTGTAATTTCTGAATATAGGCCTAAGAGTTTTTTTAAATTATATGCATACCTCGAGAATTTTACTTTTGTATGAATCAATTTTAGTTCCCCGGCTCACCGATAGGTTCGCTGTTATACACTTCATACACAACTTTAATATTGACTATAATTAAAAATTGACCTAAAGAATAATTAAAACAGGATTGAGAGCTTCTAATTATTATTATTTTAATTATAAAAAAGACAAATTTTTGTTTGTGAAGCTATGAAAAAAGAAATTTCTTTTATCCACTATCTATAGTGACTTAGTGTTATGAAAAAATAATTCAAAAAATAGCGCCACTACGTTTTTAAATTGTATGTTGAGCTGAAAACCTGAAGAAAAGTCTTAGAAACACTGAAGACGCAACCAAATTTATTATTTACGTAACAATGACGTGTGGAGCAATTTTTTTAGAATATTAAACAGTGAAATGAGTAGGTAACTCAAAGTCGATAAAGTGCCAAAATTATTTGTCCGCGGACAACCGACCAAAACTTCCACGCGTTTTGAAATAATTAAGTGCCCTTATTGTGTTATATTTAAGTATGTATATAGCTATATGTAAGTATTTCATAGTAGGTACAAACGTAGTCTACGTTTTTCTAGTAAACTTGTAAAGTTTTTGAAGATTGTTGGGAAAAAATACGTATTTTGATGATTTTTGAACGTTTTTTCGACGTTTCGTGATCGATATTCAAAGCTGGCTAGAAAGCTATCCAAATTTAGGAATTAAATAATAAAAAGTAACTCATGATGCGTGTTTTAATTATAAAAATATATAGTCAATTTATTTGTTTCCAAACGTCTTAATTCTACGAGTGAATTGCAATATTTTATATTAACAGGAAGATTCATTAATATTACTTCGCTTTAGTATTCCATAAAGTACTCATTAGAACTGTCAAAGTGACATTTCGCTCATACATTTGACAGTTCTAATGAGTACTTTATGCGATACTAAAGCGAAGTAATATTTATGTTATGAATCTTATTAGTCAACGTATAAAATAGTGTTGGAGAAAAATAGACTATGTTTGTACGAAAAAAGGAATAATTGTGAAAGTGCTCGAATGTGTACATATAGGTAATTGAATTAATTTAGCTAGGACGAATGAATAATTGATTATATGTCTCTGGTGGAAAGGGATTATATATCAAAATAAAATTTATAGTTATGGGTTTCTTGTTTTTTGATGTGAAACATCTATTTTGCGGTTTTAGAGCAGCGACGCTTCGTGACTTGTCGGCTTTTTTCGGCGAGGGTTAATTTTTAGACTTTTATACAATTTAGTATCTGATTTTTGTGAATGTATAATATCTGTATTCACTAGAGACATTGTTATGTTATGTTATGGTGCGTGTTATTATATAAATAATATTGGAAAGTAACACACTTTAAATTCTAGATAAAAATTATTATATTTGTTTTTCTAAAGCGACTTTTTTGAAGTTGTTTTTTGTTTGTTTTGATCCGTTTAGGAGTATGTTTCTGTTATTGGATCTTTTTTGGTTTCATTTATTATTATTATTATTGCGGAAAAAGATGGGTCCTACTAACATGGTCGAATCTACAATACAGTGATTAAAGTTGTTATTGTGCATAGTTTGTTTGTATAGATTCTTGATTGGTGTATTGAGTATCTCGGAAATTATTCAGAAATTGTTGTTTTTTTTCATGAAACGGATAATTATATTTTGAATTTCGCCAAAATGTTAGTTCCTATTATGTTAACAGGACCCGGTGATGTAAATTTTAACTCACTCTACTTGGATGATATCCTGTTCATACCATTAGGATTAACAGTACAGTGGTACCTCGATATACGAGCAAAATTTGAGATACGAGGAATCACACACGACCCCAACATACGCCCCGATCTATGAGCTTATCACGAATTTTAGTCTAGCTTTCGAAGCGAGTTCGCTTCAAGCGATTTGTGTGGAAATTTGAGCAGCGCCACCGCGTGCGGATTTGGAATTACAATATTTTAGATACTTTTTGTTAATTTTCGAACGTCTCGATCTTTCTTTCATTTGATAGATTGCTGGTGCTCGCTAGTCGTTAGTAAAAATTCATGATCCCGATTGCTAACGGATCCGTTTTACTTGTGACAGCTCAATTCGAAAGCCAGACTAAATGTTGAGGTACCACTGTGCTTTTATTACATTTTTGATTCCAAACGTTTAACTGCATCACCTGTATGTACTACAATTCGTAAATACAGCCTCTTTAAAAAAATTACGAATAAATTTAAAACAAAACCAAGTAGAGTGAGTGTGTTATTAAGTTCGAACTTTTTTTGACGCTGTAAAAGAAATTTACCAAATTCTGAAATGTGTTAGATAGAAAAATTAATGTTACCTATTTGTTTTTGTAGTATATATTTTTAGGTACACGACTCCTATTAGGTGTTTAAGTTTTGAGCTAAGGCCTAACTATGTACCTTTGTCCATCTATTTTTTGTATAGAAATTCGTTATCAAACGAAGGTAGTTGTAAAAATGTCGTGTATCTGAGTCATTGGTGTCTAAGTTGAAAATGAAAGAATTTATTTTTAAATATAAAGATTCTTTTCAATGACATTTTTATATTTGCATGAACTATTTAATTGTACATTGGCTGTTTTTTATTTCTTACTTTCCTTGCTATGTAAACAATACCATCAATGAAACGGGCCCTCCTCAACGTCAGATGGAGTGCGATAGTAAAGCTAATTTACAATTAATATTTTGTACATACGGCGATTTTCAAATGGATACAGTTTTCGTAGGTATATAAGTGATAGAAAGAGAAGAAATCGCTGGTGTCGTGAACGGCTAAGGAGATATCTGCATCCCTTTCACGCGCCTCAACTTCGACACAATAAGAATATAGTTATCTCTTTCTAATGATTGTTTCCAAAGTCTAAAGTTAAACGTGTATCCATTTGAAGATTGTCGACTGTACAATTGTTTACATGTTAATTAAATATTTTTAAGTTTGTATTGCCATTAGTCAGGGTTAAGCGATGCAATTTGAAAATAATGGCGGGCTTACTTTGGTCGTTAGAGTCTGGCAAGGGAGTCGTGTGCAAAAATAAAATTTAATAATCTGTTTCCCTTAATTGACTACTACTAGGTTCTCGCTTCTCAGGCTAGTTGGCGCAACCGCATGCGGGAATATATCGGACTGTAGACCGCGTGCGTGTTGTATCAACTTAGCGACCATAAGTAAGCCATTATTTCGTTTAACACTAGATTTACCAGCTTAAATATACCTATTTCTACAAAACCAAAAAAGTATATATTTGTTACAAATATATATAAAATAATATAAAATTCATAAAACTAATTCTTTTGTTATAAATTAAAGAAGATTAGAAGAATTAAAGAAAATGTTACACGCGGTAGGAATTTTAATTTGATCTTGCAAAACCAGTCATTTTGACTGGTCTGGTAAATCTAGTGTTAAGTAAATTTGACACGGAATCCTTCTCAACAGTTCCTCCTTCATTATCCGATCTCAAAAGAGGCAGTTTTTTGAGTTCCAAACTCGTGTGGTGCATTTTTTTTATTTTAGTTATGAAATCTGCTTTATGTAAGGAGAGACGTGTGGTCAGGGTGCTTTAGACGGCTGAGTTTCAGTGACTAGTGTTTGAGCGAGCGGCTGACTACAAACGGCAAATTGAATCAAATGACAGTTATCTAGTATATGTAATATCAATATGAAGATAATAATATACATAAATAAATAATAGATAGAAAACTTTACCACAAACGTATGTTGTTCTTCAATTTTCAAATGGATACAGTTTTTGTAAGCATATAAGTAATAGAAAGAAAAGTGACCGTGGTGAACGGTGAAGGAGATATCTGCATCCCTTTCGCACATGGCTCAACTTTGACATGATTAGAATATAGTTATCCCTTTCTAATGATTGTTTCTTCCAGTCCAAAGTCCAATTTGCTCGCTCATACGTTTCTCAAAAGCCGCTGACTAAAAGATCTTTTGAATAAATTTCATTGTTTTTTTTTATCACAATGTTGTGTGTTTTTTTGTTCCAAAATGGATATTAAAACTTATAATAGAAACGTGTATTTGTTTTGGTTTTATTTATTTATTTAGTCTAATTTCTTAATTATTATTATTTTTGAAATATATTGGTGTATTTTGCCGCCAAAACTAACTATAAATTAAATTGGAAAATACGACTGAGATAGGTCGTGTTCCCTTATTTAAGGATATTTTGTTATGAATATTTGTTATTGTGTATTGTCGGATGTTGGAATGTCGTCGAAAGATGATTAAAAAAATAAAATGATTTGCCCATATTTTTGTTTTTATTTTTACCAATACATTCTGCGCGTCAACTTGGTTGTTTTGAAGGAAATTACTTAAAATTATTTTGCTTATAATTCCCGCTTCAACATTCAATAATTTGTCTCGACGCGTTTCGCCACTTCACGTGGCATCATCAGGATACGTGCGTCGCTTCGGCTTCGCTTCGACGACTCAAAGTTCAAAATAATTTCCTTTAATATGGATTTCCGCAAAGTAACGCCTGAAACAATCAATTATATTGGTTGTTTTGTTTTGTCCGTTCGTTTAAGATTCTAACTATGATTTTAAGTGCCGTGGGCTTATCACGAATTTAGTCTGGCTTTCGAATCGATCTGTCACAAGTAAAACGGATCCGTTAACAATCAGGATCATGAATTTTTACTAACGAATAACGAGCACCAGCTCGAATGAACGAAAGATCGAGACGTTCGAAAATTAACAAAAAGTATCTATAATATTGTAGTTCCAAATCCGCACGCGGTGGCGTTGCTCAAATTTCCATACAAATCGCTTGAAGCGAACTCGGTTCGAAAGCCAGACTAAAATTCGTGATAAGCCCACTGTATACAAGGATAACGCTTGAACGTAGTTTGATCTGTGCTTGACTTTAATGCATATATACCAAATTTCAGTTGTTTTGGTTTTGGTGTTCCAGATCTTAACGTAAACCATGGACATCAAAAGTTTAGTATAAATTGGGATTTCTGGTAGAGTCTGGATAGAGTGATGTTACGAAGCCTTTAATTGAGAGGGTTGCAGTTTCATCTCACAAAAATAAGCGATCCCGAAAACGAAGTCTGGTGTGGTCCGCGCATGAAAAGAAAATTTGTAGTAGCAACGAAAATTATGAAATTCAGGTATGACTTATTAAATAAAACATCAACTTTAGTCAAATAATTTTATTAAATATTCTCTTTGAAAACGATTTTATTTAGAAAAAAAACGTACAAAGATTTCTTAGCGTTAAAGTTAGTTTTTTTAAATACACTATCATAAATATTATTACGAGATTCTATTTTATAATAAAAAATAATATAAAAATGTCTTAAAGATATAATCAAATTTATTTTTTTGTGAGTTATTTTATTATCCAATGTATAAATTGTAGCAAAATTGTAACTAGCAGTAAAAATAACTCATCAAGATGATTCTTATTAAAAAGAATTATTGAGACAAAAAAGGTTAATTACGATTTTTTTTAAAAATGGCACCCCGTTAAATATAATTACTTAAAATAACTTAGTTTAAAACTCAATTGTCGTGACCTAATTTGGACTTTAACTGGATATCTGTGCCTTTAGTAAAACGAATATGAGTGTCAAATTACATTAAAAACGGAAACGCTTATTTAAACTTTTAAATTTAGAATTTTTGTAGTTATACCGGAAATAACGACAGTTCCTTAAGCTATGTACGCGTCTTTCTTTTACTTGCGATTTTATAAGTATATTCCCTTTTACTAAAAACTTTAATATGACAACTAAATTTTGCAGCGCCCTTTAGGTAGGGGGCACCTCACCTATCATCCAACTGATTTAATTTCTAAATTAGAGTCCAAGTTTGTTTATTATAATAATAAAGTGTCCAATTATTACATAAAAAAAAAAATAATTTAGAATAAAATTATATTTCACTAAATAACCGATTATTTTACTGTTTCTTTTTAAACACGGGGTTATTTATTATTTTATTCCTTTATATATTAATAAGTTTTTGTAGAATAAGCCAGCGAAATGACCATGTCACATAATGACGCATGGCATAGCGCAACAAAGAGGGAGACAGATGGGTACTGCTGTCTTCTTCTCCGAGTGCTTCTCCTTGCTCTTGGAGCCTGCTTCGTATTCATACATTCCACGACCTGACGCGTAAGCACCACCTCCCTGCATTGCCTGTTCAGTAATTAACAGCCATTTTGGATTATTCTAATCTTTTATCAATTCTAATTAAAACTATCTAGAAAATCACATACAATTTTATTTATTTCGTATAGGCCCTTCTGTTTATTTCATTATGTTCTGTCTCTTTCTCTTACATTTTAAATAACATAAGAGGAAAAGAGACAAAACATAATTTTATGAAGTAGAAGGGCGAAAACTTACACTGGATTGATAGCCAGCAACTTCTTTCTTAGCGAACGGTGTATGCCCTGGAGGATAGTACACAGCGGGTCCGTTCACGTTCTTAGTGGTCCCTATAGGTGGCGCTGGCTTACTATTGCTGTCCTTGTTTGTTGACCTCTCATGTGTCACCTCTACTTTGCGTTGAACCACGCCGTCTGGCTGAGTTGGAAATCTCTGAAACATTTATTTACATGTTTGCGAGTATATTTGAGGGGACTATAAAGGTACTAGTTAAGCTAGCTACGCTACTGATGATGACTTACGGCTTCAGGAAAATCAGCAAGTAAATCATCAAGTTGCTTCGGCGGTTGTTGAGTCGAAGGCGAAGGAGTGACCGGGCGCGGGAACGGTGCCGGAGAAGCCGACGGAGGGAATCTCTCCATAGTGTTGTGAGCCGAGTAAGTTGTCTCAGAATATTTGTACGATGTCGGATTCTGGAAACAAACCAAATTAATAGACTTTTAAAATTTAAAACGTAGTAATTACAAAATTTTGATACACACGCAAACCCTCATGTCAAAAAGATTTAGTAATAAAATAATTGTATGTCTATGCCTTGAATAGAAACATAGAATATGATTATCTATGGCAGCATCTACTTTATTATTAATTGTCTCTGCTTATTGAAATAGACAATTTTTTATATGTTTATTCAAACACTCCCGATTACGTCCCCAGATATGTTATAACATATGGCTTACAGCCAAATACCTACATAAGGTCCATGTCCGTTTTGTGGATGTAACTCAGTGACAACAGGTCCGGAAGGCTCGTTTAATGGTTTCGGATACACGATGCGTTCATTCGTACGATCTGCAAATGTCCAAGATTAGATGTAAGTTGATTCATTAGACCTGTTTGAGGTTAGTATTCAAATGAAATGTTTAATATTTGACAATTATTGATTGGAGATCATATATTCCAAACAATTTGATCAGAAAACGATATATATCGTTTTAAATACAGAGATTGACGAATAAAAGGCATTGGCTTTAGCAGAGGAAGAAAGAATTTGATCTTTGAGAAGCATGTGACAGTACTCGAGCGAGAAATTTCCAAACGTTAGGACTTGAGGCAGTGTGATCAAAAGGGAAACAGGTGTACTGCTTCGGGTTGAGTCATATGGGAAGGATGGATGTAGAGAAGATTGAAGAATCAGATAGATGAGAAAAGTGGATGGTGGAGTTGGAAGGAGGTACCCCAGGAACACTGTTGTAGATTAAGTAGACTTTTAAATTAACATGAAATAGATTTATGATGGAAAGGATAGAAAGCAAGGACTCGCAGCGCGTCAAATTAGTCACTGGCTTTTAGTAGTATATCCTCTTTCAGCCATTAAATTTGAATGACAAGTAGCGGCTGGATGCGGGGAGCGGGGAAGAGCGGGGATATTTGACGAAAACAAAGACCTTTTTGAAAGGCTCTTAATAGATGCAGTTAACAACTAAAAGTTACGTACCATCAGTAGAAGAAGTAACGTGATAATGGTGAGTAGTGGTGACAGGTGGTGCGAGATGAGACTCCTTGGTGTACTCCCTTGAGGTCACGCGAGAGTTGCAGTGTGAGCAATATTGACAACCGAGAGACGGAGATGGTGGTATTGTTGTGTTGCTGAGGAAGAGAAGGAGTTAAATAGAGAAAAAACATTAAGGGAGAGAAACGTTTCTGTGGGAGCATACCTCTTTACATTCTCGTTAGTAGACACATAGGTGCGTTCATGTGCGGCCACGTTGGGCAATGGTACAGTAGTCGGATCCTGATCTGCTGGTACCTCGTACGTGTATGTCTTAACAGTCGTCGTCACTTTGTTCATTGGTGTACTGCTGCGAGAGAGCTGGGAGAAGAATACTGAGTGCTGGAAGTAACTGTTACCAGGGAGAAGCCTATGTGGGAAGTACATACCGTCCCAGTTGAATGGTGGCATTGTGCGCAGACAGGAGCCGGCACTGGATGGGCAATCGCTGGGGATACTTGAGCAGGAATTACTCTGGATTCTGGAAAATTGATATTTTTAATTTTACTGTTTACTACACAATAGTCTCTTAAGCCAGTATAGTGGAGGCGACTGTTGCATGCAGACATTTGTCCGTGAAATATATATATACCTTTTTCCTCCCGATACATTTCCTGGCGTAATTCAGTTTGTCTTGCAACAGTGGGCGCTGGCAGCGGAGAGGATCCCCACGATGAAGTCTCGACGCGTTCTTCCTTCTTCAGAGTTGAATAACCTGAAGATGGAGCTTTTGCTGGCGTCCTAAAGACAATATTTATTTACTCGAAATAACCGAATATAATACTAACTATTAAAGCTTAATGCAAGTCGTTTTTTCTAAAATATTGAAAAAAACTTACCCCCTTCTATAGTCGAAGGATGAACTTTCGGCAGTGTCTGACGCATAGCCGCCTACAAAATAAGTAATAAAAAATAGAATATATTTTAATAAATTCGATATTTAAAATATTAGTAGAATGATTGATCGCATGGCGTTACCCGCTATTCTACTGGACCAATGAGAGCTCACCGACACTCAATAGCTTATAGCGGGTTACGACATTCGATGTCGACAGCTACAATAGTTATTTCAAAAACTCACTCTTATAAAGCTGCCTTTCCTGATCCCTTTGCAAGTCATCGAGAAGTGAGTCCAGCTCGTCGACATTCTGTGTCACATCCTTAGACACCTTAGTCGACTTCACTTTTGAATATCCTAGTAATTAAATAGTTAATTAAGAAATTGTGAACATAAATTATTATGAGCAATCATGACTGTTAACTTTAGTTAAATTCCTTATCTAACTAAACTCTAACTAAAAATCTAAAATATCAAGTTAACTCTCCGTCGGGCGCGGATGATCTCACAGGCACAGCAATTATAGGTACTATAAACTCTTTTATGAAGTCCTTTACTTTTTAGTCTGATTTAAAGGGGCAAAAAAAAATTCTATTACTTTTGTATAAAATTATTTCTAAACATTCCAATAAAAAAGATTGGTTTTGATTTTCATCTCAGATTTAATTAGAAAAAATTTAATCACCAATTTTCTCAAGCACACCGCGCCCGATCTAAGGAGTTTTTGAGGAAGGGTTAACCAATTTTTAGTGTAGAAATGTTATGCCGGTCATACTCACTAGTCAAGATACCACGAGGTCTATATACAAGTGTGTATACTTCTTTAGTTTATCTTTTCCAAAACCCACCTGGTGTAGAGCTAGTGTTTTCATAATTGTAACTCCTGGCTGAATGGTTAGTGATCGCAGGCAATTCCCGCTCTTCTCTCTCGTAGTAATACGAGCTGCTTTCGTTTGACTTCGGAGTTGACTTAGGTGGAATAGTGTACTCCTTAAATTGATATAAGACTATTAGTACTGAGTCATAAAATAAATAAACAAATTTATTTATTTTATTAATTTAGACACACACAAACAAACAGTTAACAACTACACTAGACTAGAGAAATAAAGCTAAGTTTGTTAACCTAATAGTTGTGATAAACATCTGAAAACAACTATACACATTATGATTAAATGCGAACGCCAGTCTGCTGCTCGAACATAGAGTATTATAGGAAAGCCAAGTGTAAAATAGACTTGAGCTTCTTAAGCTTCAAATGGAACAAATCAAGATCCGTGACATTTTCACATAGATGTAAATTACCTCAACAGTATGTAAGTCTTTCCTATCGTATTTTCCTGAGGGATGTTTTTCTTCTTTATATTCATAATGGTACTCCCTGGCGCCGTGTCCGCTGCGGCCGAGGGAATCCAGCTTGCTTTTCGGCATTAACTCCGACTTTAACATGTCTAAAAAGTAATTTTCATCATGCCTACCGGATTAACTCATGAGAAGGGACTAGGTATACGTTTTAACACTAGATTTACCAGACCAGTCAAAATGACTGATCTTGCAAGATCAAATTGAAATTCCTACTGCGTGTAACATTTTCTTTAATTCATCTAATATTCTTTAATCTATAACAGAAAAAATAGTGTTATGAACTTCATATTATTTCATAACAAATTTTTGTTTTTTTTTTTGGATAGAAATAGGCATATTTAAATACGTGGTAAATCTAGTGTTAAATAACAAATATCTCTGTCAGTTATTTCAATAGTATAATAAATTAATACTTTTTTTGAATTATTTAACTAATTTAAACTTCTTTAAGCCCCTTTATTCGTGGGCTTATCACGAATTTAGTCTGGCTTTCGAATCGAGCTGTCACAAGTAAAACGGATCCGTTAGCAATCGGGATCATGAACTTTTACTAACGACTAACGAGCACCAGCAATCTATCAAATGAACGAAAGATCGAGACGTTCGAAAATTAACAAAAAGTATCTAAAATATTGTAGTTCCAAATCCGCAGGCGTTGGCGCTGCTCAAATTTCCATACAAATCGCTTGAAGCGAACTCGGTTCGAAAGCCAGACTAAAATTCATGATAAGCCCACTGTTTAATCCCTAAGTTGAGCGTGCGCAAAGAAGTTTTACTTCAAAAAAAAAAAGAAAAGTAGCTAAATATATTATTTTATAAAGGAAGATATGATCAATGTCATATAGAAAATACAAACCGAATTGATCATCACCATAAGGTGTATTTCCACTGCTTGCATATTGTTTATATTCCTTGTGTTTGCTATATGACTTGGTCGCCATTTTTCACTAATATCTGAAAGAAAATAATTATAAGGTTAGTTAGTGTGGATAACGGGCTTTACATTCCCGGTTTAAACTAATATTTAGGGATAAAGTTTTTCGTTTAATGTATTTCGTAATCCCCTAGAACTGCCCGTAAGAGCTAATGCAAAATATAGCTTTACATTTATTAAAAACCTTTTTATAACAAATTTTCAATCTTTGCAAAATATAAAAAGAAAGTATTATTTGCCTCTATTTAACGAAATCGTTCGCTATGAAAGAGAAAAGCAGATTAGTACCTACGTAAACCTGAGATTAATAATTTTTTTAAAACCTTGTTAAAACGAATCGTAGACCAACCTAACCTCTGTATAACGAATCTCATTGTAACAAATTACTTGATATAACGCAGCCATTCTCAAAGTGTGTTCCGCGGAACCCTAGGGCTAAAATACTGCAAAAAATACCTACCAAAGGGAGATTATAAAGTTACATCTAAATACATATTCCAACTAAATATTACGTATTACATTACAATATGATTATTCATAAATACATATAAATCAGTTTTTTATAATTATATTAAGGCTTTTTTTCTTCGCCAAAAAAGTTTGAGAACCGCTGTTATAACGAATTATTTTCCGATTCCCCTCAGTATCGTTATATCAAGGTTGCACTGTATATTCTTTAAAAAACTAGTTAAGTATTTTGTGTTTAGGTTTTATATATTTGTGTTGTCTTAATCTAAATGAATCTATACTCAAGCGCGATTTCAAGTAGATATCATTCCTTGAGCGTCATTTACGAGCTTTAGGATTTATTTCATAATTTAACATTAACAATCCCACGCGTATTTAGCGCATATCGTCGGCATTTTAACCTTTGCAATAATAATTAGGTAGATAAGTATACAGTTGTAGTGGTCTGCCTTGTGACCAAATTCGGTTATGTACGACGCGTCGGGGTCTTTCAGAGACAATATTGTACATGTTCGAAAATATCTTCGGGTCCTATTCATTTGTTAAATGGTCATATATTAGGCTAATTTAAAAAAAAACACAATCGGAACTATCGTATTAGCAATTTTCGTTTATTACCTGAAATAGCTTGGAAATATTTATCACATGCATAAAAAAACCGCTATATATTTTAATCTACAATAATTTGTAATTCACTGACATTATTATTATTATTGCTCTGATATTTCTATTCTATGTGATAAATTGTGCATTTCTTCTTCTTCCTTTATTAATGGCCTCAGATATCTATTAAAAACAATTCTGCCGATGTCGAGTATTCAGGCAGTCCAATAAGAAATTATAAAATTTTAATTCACACGTAAACCTTCATGTCAAAAAAAAATCATGGTACTTATTTTGTTAAGTATAATATTGAATCGTGCATTTGATTGGCCATTGGCAGTTCTACTGTCACCTAGCTGTCATTACGTTCTGTTACACTGAAATCGTTTCAATCGTTACTTATTAATATATAAATAACAGAAAAAAATATAAATTAATGTTTAAATTGGATAAATAATAATTATTTTAATTTGATTACTGTCTAAAACGAAATAAAATGCAATTTATCGCAAATTTCACTCAAGCAATGATTACTCGATCACAGTTCAAAGTACGTTCGAGCGTCGTCTTCGAATATACTATATTACGTCCAAGGTTAAATGCTTTATCTATCTATATATATAAAAAAACTCAAAGACTGACTGACTGGCATAGTGATCTATCAACGCACAGCCCAAACCACTGGACGGATCGGGCTGAAATTTGGCATGCAGGTAGATGTTATGACGTAGGCATCCGCTAAGAAAGGATTTTGATCAATTCTGCCCCCAAGGGGATAAAATAGGGGATGAAAGTTTGTATAAATCTTATTAGATTTTCGACTGATTGAACTGAAATTAAAGATGAGAGCTACTATGATGAAGACGTTTTTACACACGCTAAACCAAAATAAAGCCGCAAAAACTATAACTAATTAATAATAATACTTTTTAACGGGAGCGAAGCCGCGGGCAACAGCTAGTCTTAATATAATTGTCATGACTGTAATTACATTTAAAATAAAAGTTATTTTAAATAAACAACTCCGAAATGTCACTGGGGTTAAAGCGATGACTTCATATCTATTATGGTTTTACGAGAATTGCGAATAATACTTCGGCTTTATTTATTACTATCCTTTACCCGCGGCTTCGCTCGCATTTAAGTCATTAAATAAGTATCAGATATCATTTCAATAGAAATGAATCAATATGATCCCAAACAGCTGAAACTATAGTCAGTTGGAAACTATATTTTTTTAAATAAAAAGTATCCTATGTTACTTCTAGCACCTCCAAAAATATGTGTACAGTTTCATAATGATCAGTTAAGTAGTTGTTGCGTGAAAATGTAACAAACTAACACACATTCACATTTATAATATTAGTAGGGATTTGCTACGACATTGATATATCACAGTAGAAATTGCAAATCAATCGTCCAGTGGTTCTCAACCACTGTGCCTAAAAGTGTGTCGCCAAATTTTAGATACATAATAATCAATAATGTTAATCATTAAATAATATGATTTAAAAATTTTAAACTTATATTTTACTTTGTGTGCCGCCAAATATTGAAATCGTTCGAAAAAAAGTGGAGAAACACTGAATTAGTCCATGCATTGACATAATTATAAAAGCAATCATTGAAAATAATAAATATTAGTAGTGATACAATGTCAAATTTTTGTTAGTATAAACAAGATTATTAAAAAAAAAAAACAATAACTAAGCTTGTAAGAAATGAAATGAAGATATTTTATTAGCATAGGCACTAAAGGCATGCGCTTGCTCATCGTTAGACTCTATCGTGACTTCGGAAAGGCGTATGACGAGAAGACCACAAAAAACTCCTTAACACTAGATTTACGGGACGCGTCAATTTGACGCATTTTGACTTTTATCAGAGAATTACCAAAAACAGTTTAAATTTTTATTTTAGCTCTTTCTATGACTTTTATTCATTGATCGATGGAAATATACAATATATATATATGTATGTGCTTGTATTTAAAAATCTTTAATGTTTTGTGTTTAATATTTAGCTAATAAAATAAAATACTTTATTTATAATTTATTTGTATATAATTAACTATCATTTCAAAATTTAGAAAATACTTAGCACTTTTTGGAAAAAATCACATAAGATCATAAATCAGCAAGAATAAATAAAATTATTTCAAAAAAATCAACAAAATAACTAGTTAGAGTAATACAAAAAGTGTATTTTCTCAAAACCTGAGAGCCCCCCCTTCCTCCTCCTCCAGCAGTTAAAGGTTAAATTCATATTCCAGAGGAGGCGTATGCGCAAACCAAATGATGGATAGATCTTATAAAATCAGTGGATATGCAAAAGAATTATAATATTATCTTTTTTATTTTAATTGATGAGAAGAACTTTAATTAATTTATCAGGAGATGGGACAATACAAGTGCGTTTTGCGGAGTCTGCATCTTATATACTTGTGTATTTTAAGCGTATGTTTGGAATATTAAAGTGTACATACAATAC